>JAKCPI010023191.1:0-10071 GCA_023213315.1 Euborellia annulipes | reverse complement strand
TGTTGATACCAAATTAAAATTCAACAATGATATGGTAATAAGAAAATTTGTTTATTTTTAAAACTCTGAAGATGGTGGAATCTCGGAGCGGAAGGTCAAAAGCTGAGTACGAATAAAAAAAAAAAAGTAGTATCTTCATTTCTCATTTCTCTCAACCTTCCATCTGAATATTTAATTTTTTTCTAGTGAATAGTTTTTAATATTTACTCATATTTTATTTATAAATACAAAAATATTTGAATTACAAATGCTTTAAGCTGCCCACTTAATTAAATAAATCCATTCGAATTTGCATATGCGAAAAAAAATTAATGTCTCGTTAAGATATTAATAATATTGAAAAATGTATTTTTAATCTAATCCATTGAAATGGTGTTTTAGTCCTTGCCTGTTAACGAAAGGGCCGTTTCAAATTCCACCTAGACCTTCGTGTCATCGCAATTTCCATTTCTCTCTTCTCTTATTGCCACCTCCATTCGATGTTTTCTGCCGGTCTACAAAAAAACACTAACTCGTCCTCTGATGTAACTCATCGCTTTTTATTTTTAAATCTCACTAAATCCCCCCTAATTACTACGTCAGGTGTTCGTTCTTATGTTGATTTAGAATATTAACATTCTTAGCAAAAAATTTTCTTCGTGAAATTGCTGAATTATAATTAATAATTCAATATTTTGAAAGAGTTCTCACCCGCCCTTTAATTTTATTATTTACTTTTAAATATTCAGCCAATATATAGGTGGCTTTTCTAGAGAAAAAAATTTTCTTTAAATATTTGCAAATTAATTTATTTTCTCTGGTAAATTTCCTATCAAATATAATCATTTATTTAAGATAAAATTTTATTATTAAATATTTATGTGTGAATGGTTACAAGCAGTGGCGCAATCAGGATCATTCTTTTTAAGTTAAAAAAAATATATTTTTTTCTTTTATTTAACAAACATCTTTAAATCTTTTTTTGATTTTTATCACTTACGTTCAGATATGCTCTTCGGATTGCATGTGACCGACCAGTCGTTATAAATTTTTTACAGATGCCACCTGTACTTTCCCTTCCCGATTGCATTATACATGGGCGTAGCCCGGGGGAGGCAGGGGGGAGGGGCTGCCCCCCTGGCTTGTCTAAAAATTAAAAAAAAAAAAAAAAAAAAAAAACAATATATATTTTTCCCATTGGGAATTTTTTTAAACGCCCCAATCCACTATATTAATTTAATTTTTTTTGTTTAAATAAATAATTGTATATATTAATTGCCAAACCCCCCATCTCGGCCTAATGAGGGGTTGCCCCCTCTAACAAGATGTCTGGCTACGCCCATGCCATTATAGATCTTTTAAATCTTTGGCATCGTCTTCTCACCCCCACCAGGGGCGGCGCGTCCACTAGGCGAACTAGGCGCCGCCTGGGGCAGCAACCTGGAGAGGAGGCGGCAAAAAGGGAAAAAAATAATTTGGTTCCGCGGGCGGCAAAAAATTTTGCGTCTCTAAAAAAAGGTAAAACATTTTTTTCGGACGGGGAACATTATTGTGACAATGTAAAAAATATATACAAAGGGCGCTTTAAAGGACTAACTTGCCCCGGGCGCTAAATAACCTAGGCACGGCCCTGCGCGGGCGGCACCGGGGAAAAAACTTTGGTTCCGCGGGCGTCAAAAATTTATGAATCTCCTAAAAAAAAGGTAAAAAAAATTTAGTTCCGCGCAAGAGAAAATATTCCGCGGGCGGCACACGGGGAAAGAGTGGTCCGGCGAAAAAAAAAAAAAAAAAAAAAATTTCGCAGAAAAATTTTTGAGATCAGGGGAAAATTTTAAGGAGGTGGCGGCAAATTAAATTTTTAAGTTTTTTTTTTTTTGGGGGGGGGGCGCAAAAAAATATCTTGCCTGGGGCGGCAGAATAGCTTACTTCGGCCCCTGCCCCCCACCCCACTCCCTAAATTGATCTCTCCAGATTCGTTGTTCTATTCTTTTGTTATAAATAGAGCCCGAATTTTTATACAAAGTTAAAACCTCTTAAATATATTGATATAATGTGCAGTAAAAGTATTAAAATATTCTTAACTAGAAAAAGACTTTTACCATTTTAAAGCTGAAAGAGTGAATTTTAAGAAAAAAATTGTTCCACCAAAATTTATTAAGGATATTTATATTGGGGCCCCAATCCCGTAACACGTTTTTTACTTTCTCTTACCTCTATATATATGTTAATATATATAGAGAGAGAGAAAACATTGGATTCATGTCAAAAAATTCGATGTCGAGATTTTGATGGATCTTCACGTTTTGAGGTCCCCTGAATCCAAAAAAGTGGTTTTCGCGACATGGTCTGTCTGTGTGTCTGTTTGTCTGTGAACAAGATATCTCAAGAACGAAAAGACCTAGGAGGTTGGGAAATTTTATATTTAAAAGTTAGGCACCCCCATGAGACGTGAGACGAAGCTTTTGAACAAAATCGACCAAAAAGAGTACGAGTACTTTACTGATGCACTTTTCCAGTTTTTTTCGATTTTCTCAAAATTCTCTCCAACGATTTTTTTTAAATTCAAAAATCAATTATTTTTTTGGACCAGATTTTTTAGTATAACCAGCGCATTCTAAGTCAAATTTCGCGCTGAAAACGGTTTTTTAATTTATGCCGTTATGACGTTATGGAGAGTTCAGTAGCTAGAGGGAACCCCAGAAACGGTGGCGGATTCAGAGGTGTTTCTCGGGGGGGGGGGGTAATTTGGAGTGACTGGTCACTTTGCACACATTTTCTTCTTAATCGATAATTTAAAGAGTCATTCTGTACTTGTTTGCCAGAATATAAATACAAATCAAATTTTTAAGTATTAATTTTTTAAAATTTTACATTAAAAATACATTTTTTCGAAAAAAAGTATTTTTTTCAAATCTCAGGGGGGGTAATTCCCCCCCCCATTACCCCTCTCCACTCCCTTGATCCGCCCCTTGCCCAGAAAGCTCCCCGCCTCCCGATAAGAATTTCAAAAATTAAGGCTGCCTTTATTCTTATTATTATTATTATTTTTTTTTTTTTTTTAATCAAAACAAAACACTCACTTTTTTTCCATTCACACGCACATACACACAGTCTTCTCGGCAACTTAGGCCATATAAGACTTTTTTACGATAACCGTTATTATATAAATATATTTGTTGGGGTCCAGGCAGTCTATTAAGACATTTGGTATCCAAATGGCTTAAATAGTATCATCGAACTGCCTGGGGTTCGAACCCGCGACGTTTGGTATACGAGGTTAACACGCTAACATCTACACTTAAGCCCCGAGGGCATTATTATTTTTAAACAGGGTTAAACAAGATATTTATATAATATTATTTAAACAAATACAATATTTTTTTTTTTTTTAATTTTTGCGGCTAGACGTGAAGCCCACCGGAGATTGCATTTGCATTTTATTTGATAGAAAAAGTGATAAATTCCAGAATCCCTCATATACTGATAAAAACTTTCCTCCATAGCATGCCTCGTCTCTTTATCTCACCTCTGACTTTTCTCCCAGCTCGCCTTCAACATGCATGTCAACATTTCCTAATGTCGTCAAATTTTTTTATTTCCTCTATTCTATTTACTCATTTTTAAGGTCAGTAAATGATTTAATTATTTATTTAATTTGTTGAGAAATTTAATTTCAAATAAATTCACTAATTAAATAGTAATATTCCACATTCGTGATGACAGGTTATGCTTTCTCTGCCAATCACTTATTATTTTATATTTTATCTATTTCTCTCGCTATAAATTCGTTTTAATATTCATTTAAATAATACAATTTTCGATATTTACTAAATATCTAAATAAATTTGTCCATATTTTCAAGTCGGCCCCAATCAAATAATTTATAATCATCCAAATTGATTTTTACTTTTATTTCAAATACATAATTATCGACGTTTTTTTTAATATTACATTTATATTCACAGTAATTGGAAAACATTAATATAAAGTTTTAATGAATCTTTATAATCCATTTATTATTTTCCGAAATTTGAAAGGGACAAGGAAAAACATTCAAATCCATTTTTAATACAATATAGGCATAATATATAAAATATTGCTTATTTTGGTAAATTCTTGATTAAATTATCCTATTCTTTTTAATTTCAGATGTGTTTTGGACAAATGATATTACATTCCATCAGATTGAAAATGTCATGATAACAACAAGACCTTAATACAACTTATATTGGTAATTATATAAAATCAATATGTAATATCTGTTTATTTTTATATTTTCTATTTGTTTTAAATCTTCAGATTTTATATCAAATTGCAAACATCTCATTTGAGCTGTTTGAAGCTCTGAAAGTGTATAACCTGACATCAATTATATTTATATATATATATATGGGTGATTCTACGCTATTTGAATTTTATTGGTCAGTGGAAAAAATATATGTTAAAATAATTATATCATTGATACTGTATTCTTAAATAATAAAGAATATCGTGTTTTATTAGGGCCATTTAGTCAATTCACGATAACTGTTTCATTTTAGGAATTAATAGTTGAAAATACTCATAAATGTCAGTATTCTGGGTGTCCCATTTCTAGTTTTTTTACTAGTTTTGTTCGACATTCATTTATTTATTAACTTGACATAATATTTTTTACCATAATTATAAACATAAGTAAACCCCAAAACATAATTAATGAAAATACATTTTAAAAATATTTGTTATATAAAAAAAAATACTTGTTTTCACGTGACCTAAAAATGATGTCATCTATTCTGGAAAAATTAAAAGATAAAAATTTATCATAAAAACTGCCAAAGGATAACAATGGCCATGAATAACAGGCATAGTACAGTCTGAAGTAAGAAGCAAGCTAACGGCGTTGAGCATAATTCAAATAATATAGCTTTAGTTATTGTTGAATTGTCATAAAGTGTGTTTGGGCCAGTCGATGCAGTATTTATTCTGGTAAATAAATCTCTTTATATTTTATCGTTACGTAACTCTACATATGTACAATGCAATGTTTATTGTATGTAAATGTCATGAATTACGTCGAAACTTTGGCAAGAAAGACGCGTATTGTTTTTTTTAACGTAATGTGTGGTTTTGTCATTAGTTTGGCTGTCATTATTCAGGCACATTCAAGGGTTCGCATCCCGTCTAATGCGACAAAAATTTATTTCAATTGGATTTAGCTATCAATCCAATTTAAATAAATAGATACGGGGTCTAAATGGCCTTCGATGCCAAAAAATGGAATAAAAAAAAACTCTGTCAGGGAAAATACCCGCCCACGGGTAGGGACGAAATTTTGTTTCCTTAATATCTTATAGATATAATATGTATGTTTTTTTAATATTAATTCAGCTTTCATTATAAATAGTTAATTGTATGTCACTTTCCTAGCTTAATTTTCACAATTCTGCCAATAGTGTCTTTCTTCAGGTAACATATTTCTTCTGGTGCTAATAAAACTCAAAAAAATTAAAATATCTTCTGGCCTTTATCATTACAGATACGAAAATAATGTCAACTAAGGAAATCATGAATATTAAATTGAACAGAGTATATTTGGTTTCTGGACACAAAAAATCCAAATAGCGTAGAATCACCCATATATATATATGTCAATTTATTTTTACTTTCGGTTAATCTTTTCTATAAGACACCAGCAAAGACTTCACTAGTTCACACTTTTGACATTAGCTCTACATTCCCTGGTTTAATTTTTTTTAATCGAAGGAAACCGAACTGCATACCAAAGGACCGATACAATTAGGTCTGGACCCCTGCATGTTATTTAAAAAAAAAAAATTCTACGTGACTTGGCGTCTTATAGTAAAGATGAGTCTTACTTTCTCTTAACCTATATATGAAATATATAGACAGAGAAAGTATTGTTATTATTCAATAGCTATTTATAATTAATTTGCAATTTAAAAATTTCAGGTTCCCTTTGAAAATAACAACTAAAGAGAAATCATATTATTCCTGTGGAAGAGGCGACCAGACTCGAGCGAAACGTCGACTGTATAATGGAATTGAATTTTGGTCTGAATATACCTCCATAACAAGCGTTATTATTTCAATATCTACAACCAGGCTTTTCCAATCTTTATTAACCAAGGAGAACAGAGATTTCAGCTTCCAATAGAAAAATATAACAACATTGCCAGAATTCAAATAAAGGTAAGAAATACAAATTTTTCACTCTTAACATCTTATGCTTTCTTTTTATTGATTTTATAAATATTTTTTTGTATTTTTATACTATATTTAAATCCTCATTTTTATCTATAGTACAAATAGGATTAATATCATTATATTAATATTAAAGCACTCCTATTCGTTCCCATGTGATTATTTCATTGTTTTTATATATAAAAAAAAACAATGAAATTCTTAAGTTTGAGGCCCAAAAATTTTTCATTATTTTTCTTTTTTTCAACCGTGAAATATCAGAAATCCCACAAGAGTGCTTTAATATTGACTCTTATTGTACTATATATTAAAGTAATTTGCTGACTTTCTTAAGTCATCATACATAAAATTATAATTAGTAAATCATTAAAAAATAAGGAAGGTTGAAAGGCCTTGTTCAGTCCATATAATAAATAATATATATAATCCGAAGGAAAGTTGCTGTTGATGTTACGGGAAAAGAGCAAGTGCGGGAACAGCCGACCAAGCTTTTGGGTGCAAAATGCCGAAAGGAGACATATCGGACAAAATTTATTTGTCTATCTTCATTCCTTGTAGGCTTATAATCTAATTAGGCACATAGTTCTCTAATAGACTCCCACGTTGATTTAAACACTCGCTCTTTGAAAAAATATACATGTAGTAGCACGGACTCTTGTCCCTCTCCTCCCCCTTTGTTGTCTGCCACACACGCTTATTTCTTTATTGCTATAGTATTATGGCAGCTTCAACTTGCATCCTAACATAATGCATAACTCACTTATATTCAGTAGCGTAGCCAGGATTTCTGCTTGGGGGGCCCAAAAATTTTTGACCCCCCCCCCTCTTTTCCAAGAAACTTAAAGTGGAGAAATTTTTTTAGATAATATAATAATTATAAATAAAAAACAAATAAAAAAAATTTTTTTTTTTTGAAATAAAAAATAATTTTAATACAAAATTCGTAAATATTAGAGATTTTTTCAATTATTTATAAGTTTTTTTTTAGATTTTAGAATTTAGGAGAGGTAATAAAATAATTATTAAAAAAATAAAAAAAAACATTAGGGAAAACAATAGGTATTTTTTTGTTTTGGAGAAGGCTTTGGGGGCCCGGCCCCCTGGGCCCCCCCCTGAATACGCCACTGCTTATATTGCTAATATCTTATTTAAAATAACGAGTATACGTTTATAAACCTTAAATATGAGGAACGAAATATTATAAAGTTGAACTCATCTGGTTAAATTCTCACGAGATCCAAAAAAAACGCTGAATAAAAATGATTAATTCAGAAAAATTCACAAACCACACCGAATATCTGACCAGATTCTTCAAACAAGTGGCTCAGTATTTCCATATATCGACGCATAAAAGTACTATCGACAAACTTGCCTCTTCCCCCGACTTGCATCTTCCCTCGAGTTACCTTATTTTTAACTTTGCCCATCAACCGTAGGTTGGACAGGTAAAGTTAATGTAATCGTAAAAAAAATCGAAATTTTTCTGAAGCTGCCAAAATGCGTTTTGAAGTCCCCTGAATCCATTTAAGAAGTTTTTGGAATGATGTCTGTGTGTGTGTGATGTCTGTGGTAATTTCTTTCGTCAACGAAAACTCAAAAACTATTCATTCAATTGTTTTGAAATTTTGCACCCATAAACTAGGGGTAGAGGCCAAGAACTGAAAAGCTTTTGGTAAACATCGGACCATTAGGGGGGCTCTAGGGGGGGAAACAAAATTTTTTTTCTTACATAACCTATAATTTTTTTTATATATTCGGAAACTAGACTTCCTCCCGAGTAAAATGATATATAATATGTATAACATCGGACCATCAGGGGGGCTCTAGGGGGGGGGGGGACAAATATTTTTTTCTTGAGTAGTGGGTGGGCAAAGTTGTGCGCTCGGCTTAGTCCGACCCTTTATTTTTGTATGGACTGATCAAGGCCTCTCAACCCTACCTCTCCTTTAGGTAATAAAGGAATAATTAAATGATAAAACTCATGGGGTTGCTTTAATATTGACTCTGTTTTTCAAATTTTCAGATGTTTCATTTCTAACTTTAGATATATATACCATCGTTGAACTTTTTTAAAGTTTGACCCTGCAATTTTAAAATATTTGCCCACTTATCGCTAATCGTATTCAATGTTGTAACGATACAAAGTTATGTTTTTTTCAATGGAACGCCCTGTATATTATTGCATATTGGGATTGTCCGGTCAATTTTAGTGGGACTTTATTAAGCATACTTGGTACTTAAGGCAGGCTGTTTAGGCGTTTTTTGACATTTTGTGAAAAACCTGTTGTTCAGTTACTCCCAAACCTTAAAACATAGGAAGTCCTGGTTGTGTACCATTGTTAACTATGAATGGTGGAACTTAAAGGTAGTGTGTCGAAATGATACGCTTATTGATGCGCCAATAATTATTAATAGAACTTTGACATTTTTGATTGGGACTAACTTTATTTTTTCAAATGGAACTACATATCTTTTTTTTTCTACCGAGACCAGAGTCACTGGTCACAAACATATCTTTTTTTAATGGTTTGCATGCAACGTCTTATTTGCTTCAAAATTGATAAGGTTATGGCTGCCTATCATCATCCATTTAGGAAAAAATCAAGTACGCAATGTACAGGACTTTCCATTGAAAATAACATAACATTTATTAAATGAGAACTTGTTAGTTGCCCTCGGGCTTGGTGTAGGGGTTAGCGTGCTGGTCTTCTATACCATGGATCGCGGGTTCGGACCGCATGCAGTCCGATGATTTTATTTAAGCCTTTTGGATATCAAATGCCTGGACCCCAATTATATATTAATAACATACGAGTCTCGTTAAAAGTCTTAAATAGCCTAAGTTTCCGAAAAGACTGTATGAATGTGAGTGTAACTGGGAAAAAAGTGTGGTAAAAAAAAAAAATTTGTTTAATATTACATTTTAAACAAGAAGATAATTAAATTGATTTTTAACATTTAAAAAAATAATTCTTTTTATTTTTTTTTATTTTACTTATTATTAGATTTCTACTGTAAATATAAATATATATAATTAATGTCTTTTATTTTGTTCCAGTATCTTTGTGACCTGCCAGTACCACCTTAAAAAATAAATCGTGAGAGGGCATCACATAGAAACCCAAGTGTCAGCACAAGTGAAGGTGAAGAATGAAAACTCTCCGATATTAGGGGACCATTATTAGCTTGAGGTATCATAGCCAGTAGCATATCCAGGTGGGGGCGAAGGGGGGGGGGCAAAAAGAAGTCTTGTTTTATTTCGTCTTCAATCTGTATTACGGTCTTCCTCCACATTGTCTTTAAATTTTATTATTTCATTCTTTTATTTTGGGTTGGTTTAAAAACGTACCACAGACCGAGAAATGAACTATTGAATTCCGAATCGAAGTTAAAATTCATCGATCTTACATTCTTATGTAATATATTTAATATTTTTTAATCTTTGTTCCAGGAAAACGGTTCGGAGACTCCAGCCGGCATCTAACTTTGCTTACTGTGCCCTCTTACAAGCTCCATATCCTGCTGACAATCTTCAGAGGAATTGAAGTTTCTCAAGCTCTGCCAAATGAGCTCACGTAATATCCTATAAAATGCAACTGCAAATAAAATAGGTATAATCAGTGTTTTTTTATTAAAAAAGAAAAATAAAGAATGCTGCGAATTCTAATATATATGTAACGCCGAATTGACGAAATTGCTTATTTCATGAATTAGTGTTTAATCAACCTATCAATAGTCAGATCCCATAGTTGAGTTCCTCCGCCTCTTCTATTTATTTTTGAAAATGTTCCTCCTAATGACATCATAGATCTTTTGGACCTTATTCATTAAAAAAAAAGGAAATATCGATATTTCTTCATCTCTAGTGTTAATATCCACGCGACAGCA
>JAKCPI010023189.1:0-25357 GCA_023213315.1 Euborellia annulipes | reverse complement strand
TTGTATTCTTGTTTGGTGTATTAATTAATTCCTTCATAATATTCTAATAGTTCTTTAAAATTTAAATTATAAAAATTTTTCTGAAATAGTAAATACAAAAAAACTAAAAAACTACGGCAGCCTAACAAAATAAAGAATTTTTTTTTTTTTGCTTTATTGAAAGACACTTTCGACGTTTCGGCCGATTCTTCCGACCATCATCAGGACATAAGTTTTGATACTTCGATTCACTATTGTACCAGAAGTCATGTCAACTGAGGAATATTCGCAACTATGTCAAGAACAACCAATACCCTTATAAGTTCTAGCCAAATAAAACTTGTCCTGATGAAGGCTGGAAAAGTTGACAGTGTTAATAAAGCAAAAAAAAAAAAAAATTTCTTTCTTTTACTTTGGCTTTTACATTTAAGATTTGATATTTAAAAAAAAAAAATGTTTATTAAAAAATGAATTTTAATAAAAATTAAATATCCTCTAAATAGAGATTAATTCTTAAAAATTAACATGCAGTTAGTAAAAATAAAACCAATAAGAAATCCCATACAGGGATAACTTGAGAATTAATAGTAAAACAATAACACATGCTTAGATAACCCCATTGTTGATGATATATCCCCCGTTGGATAATGGATGAATGAGTATTGTGCATAATTCATCTATTTAAACTTAACAAGGGGAGTGCATAGCCTTCATAACACTGATTTGAACGAAAAATTTTTTATGTGACTACTGTGCATAATCTATATAATAACAAGAATCATTTCTATTTGTACATTGATCATTCAATTATCCATTATCTGGAGAGCACAGGTAACCATAATTTAGGCTCTGAAATATAAAAACCAAAGCTAAAAAGTGAAAAATGACATTTATAATAAAGTTTATAATATACTTATTTTTATTTGTATACAAGCATACACACATACAAAATAATATTTAATTATCTAAATTGATATTTTTTTAAGTAAAAATCAAAATTGCCCTTAATATTTGCATATAAATCTTTCTAATTATTTAACTTTTGTCAGTATGTGTGGGAAAGAGAAAGAGAAATTTTACATACATATTGGTTTTATATGTCGCTTGGGGTTCACTTCTAAATAGTCCAAATTAAATACATCTAGTACTTGAATTGTAATTTTAATCATAACTTGTGCCTGACTCTCTCTCTCTCTCTTTCTTTCCTTATTCATTCATTCATTCATTCATTCATTCCTTTTTCTTTTTTTTTTAAGCTCACCTTCTCATTGAATATTCATATTCTTAAAATTCTCCGCATTCTCATTCCAGGGAATGATAAATTTTATTTCTTTTAAAGTAAGAAGAATTTCTCTCTTATCAAAGTGTTTCATTTTATAACCTCAAACAAAAAAAAAAAAGATTTAATAGCAGAGCCATCTAGTGTACAAAAATATTATTAAAAGAGAATCTATTCCTTAACTTCTAATTAACTAAGACCCTTATTAAAAAAAAAAAAGTGCTTAACATTAATAAATTAAAAGCACAAAAACTTTTAATAAAAACACAAATAAAACACAAAATATTATTTATTTGTACAAACTCGAGTATAACTCGGTCGTCTGGTATTACTCGTAGATTCGTCTGGTCATCTTTCTATTCCAATCCTTCACCTGTTTACAATCTGCAGGAAAAATAATTTTTTCCATACACTGTTAAAAATTTTCAAGGGATATTCATGTACAAGTGTAGGAAGTCTATTACATAAACTGTTTCTGAATTTTACATTCGGGTATATGAAAAAGTTCATATACCAAAAATTAACTTTTATTTTTTACCAATTTATTAAAAGTTTCATAAACAGGTTTATGAAAAAATTAATACACTATTAAAAAAAAAAAAAAAAAAAAACGTTTATTGAGAGGTTTGAAAAGAGAGCTATTGTTTTTTTCCCTTCATATATATGACGCTTTAACCCTATATGTATATGTTAATATACATATATTTAGAGAGAAAGTATTGGATTCATGTCAAAAATTCGATAAGGAGATTTTGATAGAAGAAGAAACTAATAAATAAGAAATTACATATAATTATAATATTTAAGAAATTATTAGCTGACGTTTCGGTCAGATATACGACCATCCTCAGGGCTGAAGCGTGTCAACAAAATTCCTCAAAATGGCACAATTGTGTAAATTATTTATTGCCATTTAATAAGACCCAACAGGCTATGCGAGTCAAGGTTAGATTTAAATATACGTAGATTTATCTAACCTTGACTCGCATAACTTGTTAAATGGCAATAAATAATTTTCACAATTTCGAGGAATTTTGTTGACACGCTTCAGCCCTGAGGATAGTCGTATATCTGACCGAAACATCGGCTTATAATTTCTTAAATATTATAATTATATGTAATTTCTTATTTATTAGCTACTATTTATTTATTATATATTAAAAAATATTCTGAAACCAAAAAAAAATAAATTACACAAAAAAAAAAAAAAAATTAGTTGCCAGGGCGAGATTCGAACTCGAGATTTCTTGTTTGAAATGAATGAACGCTACCGATCTACCCCTCGCGGCTTTTGTAAATGTTATTGTTAGCAACGGCTAAAGGCATGCAGGCAAAATCTTTAACATTTTTTTTTAGCAGAACCGTTGAAAAGCTCATTCTCTCGCTTTAACAGAATTTGTTTTTCATTAAGTACTACACATAAAAAAATTTTCGTTGAAATCCGTGTCATGAAGGCTATGCACACCCCTTGTGAGTGGAAATTAGGTGTGTAAAAGATCAAAATAATTTTTCTTCAATCCATCGGATCATCATCCATTTGTTCTAATAATTTTCCTTTTCTTTTCTACTGTCCATACCCATTGATTCATATATTCATAGATTCTTTTTTTTTTGTCTAACCTCCGTCTGTTTAGGCAATAAAAAAAGTTGTTCTAAAAGATGAAAAGGTTTTCATCTATTTTCCATATAAGAAGTGAACTTTCACCAATGGCTATTTGACCTTTGATTTTTATAACTTTATAGTTTTCAGATTTTATTTTATTTTCCTTTCTAACTAAGATATGAGAAACTTTATTTTTTTTTTATTATAAAAACTTTATAATAGCGTTAATATTTCTTCTTTTCTTTCAAATAATAAAAACTTTAATTAAGTGGAAAAATTCTATTTTTTTTTACGGATGTTTGGTACACCTGTTACGTATTACGTGGCTAATTTTTGTAAATAAAATCAGAAGGTAATTGACGTCATTAGATAAAATGTTTTAAATCTTTACTTACTTCATTTTAAGCATTGTTTTCATATCAATACTGGCGCCAGTAGTAAAATAAGTGCACATGTAAACCCTTTTCTGGTAATCTATTTTATATTGACACCCGTATATATGTAATACACTTAAACATTTTATTTTGTTGTCAGTATATTTACATGTAAACATTATTGTTCTTATGTATAAAACAAGAATAGGGAGTGAGTTTTAATTTTCAAAAAAATTTTTTTTTAGAATTAGAATTTCTATAAGTTGACTTTAAAATTTATACAATATATTTAAAAAATATATACTAATAGAAAAAAATCTCGATTATACTCGCCAAAATATGGAGTTTTTTTTTTTTTTTGGAGACAAATTTTGCTAACTTGTAAAATAATGAATGATTTTTTTTTTCCAAAGAAAGTCAACTTGAAATCTAATCCAAACAAATTTTTTTTGTATAATTAGCAATTATATTACTTACTTCATTTTAAGCATTATTTTCATATCAATACTGGCGCCAGTAGAAAAGTAAGTGCACATGTTAACTCTATTCTGGTAAGCATATTTTCTATTGGCACACAATAGTTGAATCAATATGTAGCAGGATTAATAAAAGGCTAAGCAGCTATGATTATTTTTATTTTTTATATTCGAACCCACAACGACGTTTCGGCCGACTATGGCTCCATCTTCATGGCTATAATGAAGATAGAAATATACAGTACTTACCTAGGTTTCAGTCCTCTTATGTTTTTTGATAGACACTTTATGAAATTAAATAACGATCTATCAGGTATGTTAATTAATTAATTAATAATTCAAAGTCAATATAAAATTTTAATTTCAATTATTCAGCTTATATACTTTGCTAACATATTAATAGTTTTTTTAATAATAATATTAAAATTAATTATTAAGAATATCACCCACATAATTGAATAAAAACGGAACTTTGTATCGAAGTTGTTCATTAAAATTATCGAATAGATGATCCATATGTAAATTTCCCAAAATCGGACCGTTACCCATTTTTTTTTTTTTTTTTATTATATTAAATCTCACTCCCATCTCCTGTTTTATAAAATTATATAATAGCACTAATGTTTACCTGTAAATATACAGACAATAATAGTAAAGAAAATGCTGTTTAGATGTCAATATACGGGTGCCAAGAGAAAACATGCTTACCAGAAAAGGGTTTACATTTTCACTTACTTTTCTACTAGTACCAGTATTGATATGTTCACATGTAAACAATGCTTGAACTCCATTAAGTAATATAGGTTAGATGATTTATCTAGTAAAACATTTTATATTAAACAAATTAAAAGAAGAAAATAAATTTTTTTAGAGGAATTTCCTTTTAGCTAAGCCTTTATAAAAATTTTTTAACTTCCTATTCTCTAAAAACAGACGTTAAAAAGTAAAGTAATAACATCAGCTTTAAAAATTTCTATTATCTAAACCAAGTTTTAACAGCGACGTTAGCATTTTATTTTTTAGAACCAAGTGTTAACGACACATATGAAAGTAATCTATATAGTAGGCCTATCAGGGTTAAAAAATGCTTTTCGCTAATCCAAGTTTTAAGAGCGAGGTAAACATGTTGCTATTATCTCAAAGTTGTCAAAACAATAACCCTACTTTTTAGTTAAAACGCCATTTTGATGCTTTAAATACGACTTTAATATATTAAAGGCATCCCCTAGACATGACATTAATTTTTAACACTATTGACTAAATGTTAACGCTTTGGCGTTAAAATTTTTGCTTACAGAATAACAATTTGAGGCAAGGAGGTGTTGAAATGAATTAACCCTGATTACAGATGTTAAAAGTTAACGTTTTTGTTTAGAGAATAGAGCTGTTAGAGATAAATTTTGGCAGCTTAAAATAAAATTTTATTTTTTTATTTAGAAGGAAAAAAAAATCCTATTTTGGTTACTCCTTTAATATTTATAAACAGGAAAAGAATGAAATATTTATTTATTTATTTATTTTTTAATATTTTATTTTTAACAAGAATCTTTGGTAAAATAAATGATACAATGAATGCCTACATCAATAGCGTAATACAAATACAGCTTCTTATATTACATATCTCACACACAAAACACACACAGACACACACACATACACACAATGAAAAAATTAATATTTTCCTTATCGCTTCTTTTTAAACTCCTCTTTTTCTCTTTTTTTTCTAGATATTAAATATGATATTATACTATATCATTTTATTAAATTTAATATTGTGAAAATATATACGTAACATGTTTCTAAAAAAGAAGTCAGCCAAGTGAATTAATATTAACATTTTTTTATTAAAAATTATTTAATATAGATATGTTAAATTTAAAAAAATCATAATTCTTTTAAAAATAATTTAAAGCATTGTTTACATTTCAATGGATATACTGGTGCCAGTGGAATATGTAAGGTAAGCATGTTTTCTACTGGCACCAGTAAACAATGCTTTATGCTTTACGAATGAAACAACCTGAGTGGAAGTTTTACAAACAGATTCAATCTAAACTAAATAAATCAGATTGATTTTAAAAATATTTGATTGATTAACCCCCTCTAGAGGCAATTAAATGTTTTTTTCTTTGACTTCTTTTTTAATACAAAATATATACAAAAATATATCACGTAAACGGTGTCCTTTTAGGAGAATTTATTCAAGGAAGATACAGAGGGAATTTATAGTCGGTCCAGAGTGGGAGTGTTCCCTGCCTCCCCGCGATGTTCTCCACATCCCACCGTTTAATTTTTGTTAATGCTGAGGAATATGCGCTGTTATTTCCGTTGTTGGCGCTATTCGTGTTGGATGTTTAGCCTTTCCTTCATACTGTACATCGGCATGATATCCAGAATCATCGGCCCAATAGATGACAGTTTTCATTCGCCCGTCCGGTAATTGTACGAAATACTTACCTTCTGTTATTTTGCCTTGTTTGGACTCAACGTGGCCGAAATCAAGACCTTTGACATCTTTGATTTTATAATGATACTGATAAGGGATCTCGGCGTGTTCATCAGCCTGTAAAATACAATTAAAGTCATAAAGTGTAAGATTGTAGAAATTTAATTTTCTATTATATTGGATTTGATTAACGGAATGACCTCTGACTTTAATTATCCCTGCTTAAATGTGTTAAAAAAGTGTTCTTATAATCGATAAAAGCAATCATGTTTACATGTAAACAAAAAAATGGCGTATTTTCTAATGACGCATATTTTTAATCGTACATGTAAATATGCACTTATGTATCACACATAAGCAGTGAATGCAAATAAATTCAAATTAGATATAAATTTATATTAGTTTCGCGCCCTCGGGCCTTAGTGTAGTGGGTAGAGTGCAAAAAAAATTTATATTCTGTTGCCGACGTTTCGAGAGCTAGTTGCACTAATCTTCATGGGAGGCAGAATTGTCAAAAATAAGTACAGGTGATGTGGTACTGCATATTATTATCATGTTTAAACATGTTTGTATTATTTTGTATCGACATAAAAGCAAATTATTTGCTGTTTTAATGCAGTTTCAGTCGCATATTTGTTTGTTGATATATATACTGTATGTGATAATATGCAGTCCCACACCACCTGTATTTATTTTTGACAATTTTGAATGCCCTGAAGCTAGTGGCACACTAGCTCTCGAAACGTCGAGAACAGATTAATAATAATAAAAAATTTTTTACATGTATTTCACCTGGCTGCTGTTTCCCGGGAAGGCTTCGCGTTCTTTTCATCTAATTGAATATTTACAGCTAATAAACTTAAGAAAGTTATTATTAATATATTATATTATTATTATCATTCAATAAATATTATTTATTCCTAATTAATGTGTTAAAAAAAATTGTCCTTGTTCTTATAATTGATAAGAGCAATCATGTTTACATGTAAACAGATAAAATGGCGTATTTTTTTTAATGACGCATATTTTTAATTTTACATGTCAACGTTTACATATGCACTTATGCACAAAACATAAGCTGTGAATGAGAATTTTAAAAAGTTTTTATATTACATAACTTTCTTTCATTTAAAGCTTTATTTGTAATAAATAACAAAATAAAAATCTATAGTTATTAAAATAAACCGCAAAAAGAGAACTGATGAAGTGTTAGTGATGTTTAAGAAACGTTGATAATTTTTTTTATTTGCCTACAAAATCTTAAATAAAATTATCGATTAGTAAATAAACAATAGAAGTGGATTTTCTCTTATAATAAAAATAAAAAAATGGACATTAAATATTTGACTTTTAGCCTTGCGGGCACGTTCAGAGAATTGAATAACGAACGAGTGGAAAAGAAGAAAAGTTGGTAGAAACCTGACCTTTTTTAACTTCACCCACCTCATAACCACATTTAAAAGACAGGAAAAATTGAATTTGCCGGACATTACGTATTCAAATATAATACCAGAAAGGGAGCATACGGACAGACAGACAGACATACATGAGATGATAAAATGTTTTAAAGCTCAAATAAATCTATTTTAATCCCATTTAGATGTGCTACCTTTTCTTTTCTTCTTCATTCTTCTTCTTTTTTTTTTTTTTTACTGAGTTGTATGCAAATCACCTTTTGGTCCATGAGAGATTTCTCTCTAATCTGAATTTTATTATTAAATTTTAACATTTGAATTGTTTGAGAGATTTTATATATATTTTATTAAAACACATTCCTAGAATATGTTTTATACATAAGTGCTTGCAAAAAAAACAAACATAAATAAGTGGTAAATACAATAAAACATGAATAATATTAATTCATGCAAATATAAATTTAATTTTTTTTTTAGTGTTAACACTCAAGAGAACATTCTAGAACAATAATATCGTCTAATTATTAATAAATAAATAACACTAGTTTAAATTTCAAAAGGTTTTTATTTTAGCTTATGAGCATTTCGACGTTAATAGACCTTCTTCAGAGCTATGACACAAACTGTCTATTACATTTATTAACAATGCTATTTATATTCATCTTAGATGGCAGCACTGTACCTTATTTTATTGTAATATATGAAAACTTTAGAAAATTAATAATCTTATTTATATTCATTGTAGATAGCAGCACTGTATCTATTTTACTACCATCTTTAGTAAATTGAAAACCTTATTAGTAGATGACAATACTGTATCTTATTTTACTAAAGATGGCAGTAAAATAAGGTACAGTGCTGCCATCTACGATGAAACTTAAAGTCAGTTTGTATTATTGCTCTGAAGATGAAGTATTAACATCGAAATGTGAATAAATTAAGATAAAAACCTTTTGAAACTTAACCTAGGGTTATTTATTTATTTATCATTAACTAATAATTAAATTTAATTTAAGTATATTTCAACTAGTGCCAACGGTGATTATTCTTTAGATTATATAAAATAAATATCTGTTGATTAGTTACCGTTTGAGCACTTAAGACACGCACTAAACCCATCCGCCTGATTTGGGCTTTAAGCTCCCTATTGAATATGCAGGATCAACTATCTCCATCTCAACTGACCAGTCAATCTCATAATAATATGGCCCATTAAAACTCAGGATCTATGAATCTTGCTTAAATTTAATTATTTTTTATTTATTTTTGTGTAATTGAAGCAATTTTACTTCTCAGATAAAATTAATTTTTTGTGATTGAAATAATCTTTTGTCCTTTGCTGCAATCAAATATCTAACTGGCGCCAGTACATATACATATTGACATGTAAACAATTTTTTATGCATGAATTATGTTTAATTTTTGAAACAATTACCATTTCATCATAAGTGTGTGGATGATGTTGTGCCACATGTTCAGCCGCTTTTGACAACGCCTGTGCCACCTGATGAATCGCTGCTTGACTATACGTAGCAGAATCCTCATCTGCAGATGACGGCGAATATTGCTGGAGCAAAGAACCTTGACCACTCTAAGAGAACACAAAAAATCTCATCATATCATCATCATCTTTGGGGGAGGAAAAAAAAGAAAAGATTTAATACCACAGCAGCTAAGAGATGAGCAGAAAAATCGGTGGCTTCGCTTTGTAGACCTGGAGTGGTTGGGGGATTCTTTTGTTGTTGTTGTTGATTTGCTTGTTCTAAAAGATGACCTAAATTGGATAGCGGAGATCCAATTCTTTTGGAAATTCCTTTGTGAGATGATTGTTCGTTCTCTTCTTCTCTTTTCCGTTCCTGTTTAATCCCAATTCGAAGTGGATGGCCATCCCGGACGCTGGACCAAAGCGTTAATCCCAAGAGATACCACTAGAGAAAAAAATAAAATAAAGAATTTAATTATTATAAATTTAATAAAATCAAAAATAAATCTCATGTTTTAATGTATAAGTGCAAAATTTAAAAAAAAAAAGCAATAAATAAAATGGTTAAAATATGCCACATAATGGATAAAAATAAGCCAATGAAATTGCAAAATTTTTCTTTTCTTTTTATTTACACATCAATTTTTGAAAGCTGAAATATGAGCGCCCTCATCTCATATTCCATAAAGAGTATTAAAAACCATTAAAAACCTTTTTGTTTTTAGTTAAGTGAAGGTTATGTTTATAAATACAAATTTTTGTTTTAGATAAAACAGTGTTCATGGGTGTTTAAAAAAAAAAAAAAAATTAAATTTTTTGTAATAAAAAATAAATAATTATTTTTTTACTTTCAGATTTATTGGCGATTGATTTTAATTTTATTATTATAATTAATAAATAATTTTTATTAAAAATAAAATTATTTTTTAAAAAAAAAATATTTTTTAAAATTATATTTTTTCCCCCAAAAAAAAAAAAAAAAAAACATAATTTTTTTTTTTTATTACAAAATATTTAATTTTTTCAAAAAACACCCATAAACAGTAACATTCCTCTATTTTATTAAAATAATTTACACTGTTCCCCCTTCTTTAAGTAAAATCATTATAAATACAACCGTTTTTTTTTTTTTATTAATGATTATTTCATTATTTATTATGACGAGTGAGTTTCAAAAAAGAATAAAATTAGAAAATTGTTTAAATATTTACCGCTCTCTGCGGACTGATTCACCCTTCTTTATTGCTAAAATTTGTAGTAAAGCAAAATATAAAAATGCACAGAAAATACATGAGAATCAAAATGTTTTTTTTTTTTTTTTTTTCTTTAAGTTTTAATTAGCCTCATTTGGGGATTTAAATTCCCTTAATGATCCCTTTGCTTCATACTAAAAGATTAAAATTACATTTAGACTAAAGTCAGAAATAATATGGAGTGATGAGTATCTTCTAATTCCCTCCCCAAATGAGAGTTTTTTTTTTTAATTAAAAAATAAAAAAATTTTTTTTTATTTAATTTTTTTCAAAAGAAAACATATTACATGCATGTTACTCTACTGGCGCCAGTTGGATATATTCAATCCTTTATGTTATACATGTTTACATGTTCACATTTATTCTTAAAACATGAACTGTGAATGAATTCTTTGAAATATAATTTTTTCAGATATAATTAGAAACAATATAGAGTTTGAGGGAGGTGGGGAGGGGTAATTTAAAAGTTTTTTTTAATAAAAAATAAAAATAATATTTTAGGTTAGGCTATTTTTATTTAAATTTTTGAGAATTTGAAAAATAATTTTACAATACATTCTTTACTGGTGCCGGTTACGAATAATCAATCCATTTTTTCATACATGTTTACATGTTCACATTTATTCTTAAAACATGAGCTGTGAGTGAATTCTTAGAATATCAAGCAAAAATTTAATTAATTAAAAATTGAAATATATGTATTTAATTATAAAATAATAATAATGAGATTTAATTATTTTGATTTTTAACTATTTTATTTGTACCCATTGAACTCCGAAACTAGTTAACGGATTTACATGGGTTTTTTTCAATGTGTACAGAATTTTACAAAGATAGGTTTGCATTTTGGAAAAATTCAGTTTTGGGAGTTTAAAATTAAAATTATTTGCATACTAATTTGTTTAAAAAGTAAAATTTACTGAAAGGATCTAAATTATCACCCCTATTTTTCTCTCTAGCACTGGCGGAGCGATTATCTATCAAATAAACATGTATAAGTTATAAATCGATATAGGAATAATGCAGTAGAAATTATTTGATTTTATTAAAACAAGTCCAATAATTGAGTTTCTATTGTAACCATCAATTATAGAAATAAATAAAAAGGAAAGTGAAGATGTATTTACTTGAATGGCAGCAGCAGTCCTCATATTGACAATACAACACACAAATACACACACAAACACATGTGAATGCGGAGGCACTCAGGATGTTTCTGTCGTTTTTCTAAAGATTCCACAAAGTTTTATACGAAGCAAGGGGCATCATTGACGTTTTGTCAAAGATACTGGCACTTTCTCAAGTCTCCCTCCCCCCACCACCACCACCACTCATATGTATCTGTCATTCAATGAGTAAACATCATCATCATGAGTGAGAAAAAGAAACAAAAAAAAAAGAAGATAGCTAATTGAACGATTACTAGTACGTCATAATGGAAACAAGCCAGATTTCAACAAGATTTGTTTTTTTTTATTTTATATATTTTTATTAGATTTTCTAGAGAAATTTAATTTTTAATTCGGATCGTTAACTTTCTCACCAAGAATGGATATTTTTTTTTCGCTATCATGAATCATCATCGAATCAAAAAGATGAGGAATAAATGATTTTGCCTTCTTAGTGTTAAAAAAAAAAAAAAAATTGGACACTTTATGTGTAAGAGTATTCGTTCTGGCTTACAAGTTTTCTACTGGCGCCAGTAGAGTAGACAACTTCTTTAATTTTATACATGTTCAGGTGTATGCATGTTTACTTGTGGTTGTAGGCCAAGGGTAGATACAATGTGGGGGGGGGGGGGGATAAAGAGTGTAATTACCCTCTCCCCCTCCGAGATATGATAAAATATTGTTTTGAAGAATTAAATTTTATTTTTAATATAAAATTTTAAAAATTAATACTTAAAAATTTGATTTGTATATATATTCTGATAAACAAGTACATAATGCACCTTTAAATTACCGAAAGCAAAGGAAAAATTGTGTGCTGTGCGACCACTCACACCAGATTACCCTCCCCCCTTCCTAAAACTTCTCTGGATCCGCTCTTGTTGTAGGCTGAGCCAGGAAAATAGCGATTACAGTCAACTATTCTTTTTATTTAAATTATCGCTGTCATGGCTGATGTTTCGGCCGGAGGTCTAGGCCATCTTCAGAGCGCCGGTGGCAACAATATCCACACTTTTTGATTATTACCAGCTGGCTCTGAAAATGGGACCGAAACATCAGCCGTGAGGGTGAGAATTTAAATGTTTACAAGTAAATTAAGTGTGAAGTAACCATTGGGTCATAGAACAGTGGTTGCCTCTTGTCCTAGAGGTCAAGGTTTCGAATCCCGTCTACAGCGATAAAAATTTAATTGGCTACCAATCAATAAGAACAGGATATTCCGAAACAGAAAAAGACCTTAAATTTAATAGTGTATCTGCTTAAGTAACTAACAAGGAATAGATTGTGTTAGGGCAGAAGAACTTTTAAAAAAATATTTCAATAATATTGGACACTTTAAGGTTTATCTACTGGCGCCAGTAGATTTGTTCACAACTTCTTTTATTTAATACATGTGTATGAGTATGCATGTTTACAAGTCAATTAAGTGCCAAGTAACGACTTGACCATAGAACAGTGGTAGACCCCCCCTCCCCCTTGGGCTCGATGATCAGGGAAGTAAATTATATTTTTAAAGAGGGACAAACAAAACGAGGAGAAAGATCATTTTAAAAACACAAAGTGATATGTTTCAACTAGTCACCGGTTACCTATTTAAATTTAATACTTAAGAGTAATGCTTAAGTCTTGTTTACAAGTGGATCAGAAATTGATTTAATTAATTAATTTATTTAGTAGAAATCTTTATTTTTTTACCTTCAGCTTATATATTTACATGTAAACAACACTTATTCATTACAAGTAAGTGCAAAACTTATGCTTTAAAACATAAACATGAATAAGTTCAAACTAAATTTTTTTTATTATGAAATATAAAAATAAATACGTAAATGTCAAATGACACCCTTTCAATGTCAATGCCGGAAGGAAATATAATATATTTTAGAAAAAAAAAAGAAAAGAAAGCAGATGTAGTAATTTCACTTTCATAATTTTCTATTTAAATAAATCTTTTTTTTTTTTATTTATGTCATTTTCTGATTAGTATTAATTATATTTAAAAAAATTTATATATAATAAAACACAAAAATACGACATTTTTATTTAATTTTGAAATTAACATTTTCAAAACAAAAAAAAAAAAAAAAACTTTCCTAATTATTGATTTTTGTTATTAAGTGTGCCAATAGTTCTTAATTTTATTTATTTTATTTACATAAATATATTTGTTTGTGGATCACACGCCCCATTTTTGTTTATTCACAAATTTCACTTTTTGACTCTAAACTTTAAATTAATATTATAATTGTTTGAAAGAAGAAAAAAAAAACTTAAATAAGAAATGTAATAAATAGATGTGTAATCATTAAAGATTTGTTTACATGTCAAGACATGCTTAATAGTAAGTGCATGTACATAGCTAAATTATGCAGACTTCAGGCTTGCATACAAATTTATTACTGGCGCCAGTCTGTCTATATACAATTATTTTAACATTTTCTATTAAATTATGAAACAAGAGTAAAATTACATTCTTGACAGATATCTTTTTTCTCTAATTTCAATAATAATATTCAAATTCGTTTTTCTAATCTAATTAAGCGCGAGCAAATATTTTGACAGCTTGTTTGTTTGTAAGCATTTTGCCTTGTTTTCTTAGATAAAAGTGTAACAGTTACAAACACACGCTTTTAGCAGAGGTGGGGGGGGGGGGGATTCGGCTAATTACACACAGATCAGCGCAGCATCTGTTGCAATTAATTTCTTGCCCAACGAGAGAGATAAAAAAAAATATTATATAACAATTTTTTTTCGTTTTGTATAATAATACGAAATCTTTGTAACTTCTGCCCCTAAATAAAAGAAATTTTGAAATATAATCAATTATTTAAAACGAGTTATTTGAAATTAAAAGCTAATCAATTAAAATATAATATTTACAATAAATTTCAAGTTAATATTAAAAGTTATCTGAGTTTAAAATATAAATGAACGCATTCCATATAAACTGATTAAATGTGAGAATTATTATGTAATTTGAGAATTTCAAGAGCTGGTTAGATTTCAAATAGAAATTGGATAACATTTGTTTGAATGTTTTTTGTTATTCACAAATGACTAAAAGGTATTTCTTTAAAAATATTAACGCTAGAAAATAAATATTGAATTTAAAAAAATTAAATGACGTCATCTGATTAATATTAATAATTGAAAAATCAAATTTTTCAAAATATGTAGTTTTTTTTTAATTTAAGTGTCTTTGGATACATGTTTACATGTATATAGCAATTTTCTGGCATACATGTTTTCTACTGGCGCCATAATATCCAGGATTCTTAGAATGTCTCATTCACAGTTTTTTTGTTTGCATACAACAGAGCCTTTTTAGCAAGTTTACTTTCTTGTCTATTCTCTAAAAACAGGCGTTAAAATTTAAAATAAACAAATGGGTGTTAAAAAGTAATGCAAAAACAATCTTGGTAAAAAATGCTATTCAAAATTACTTCCTTGCCTCAAATATCTATTCTGTAAACAAAAACTTTGAACCCAAAGCGTTAATATTCAGTAAATAGTGTTAAAAATTAATACCATGTCTAGGGGGTGCCTTTAATATTTTAACGCAGTGTTTAAAATAAAAATGGCTTCCTTAACCTAAAAAGTAAGGTTATGATTTTGATAGCTTTGAAATAAAAGCAACATGTTAACGTCGCTGTTAAAAGAATAGCATTTTTTAACACTGATTGTTTTTACATTACATTTTAACACCCATTTGTTTATTTTAAATTTTAACGCCTGTTTTTAGAGAATGGACTTGTGTATCAGGCAAAAGTAAACGCTCAAACAGTCGATTCTAAACTATCAACATGTATATGCTTATGTTTTAAAATTAATCAAAAAGCATTCAAAATAAATAAATTATTTTCTTTTGAATCATGTCTCTAAGCTCTTTAGGGCCGGAATTTATTCTTTTAACTGTTGTACAGGTCTATTCTCTAAACAAAAACGTTAACTTTTAACATCTGAAATCAAATTTAATTTATTTTAACACCTCCTTTCCTCAAATTGCTATTCTGTAAGTAAAAAGCGTTAACATTTTGTTAATGTCATGTATAGGGGGTGGCTTTATTATTTTAACGCCATATTTAATGCATCAAAATTACGTCTTTACTCTAAGAAGTAAGGTTATAGAGAGATTATGTCAAAAATTCGATATCGAGTTTTTTAACGCTGGTGTGTAAGTAAGATAGATAGACCTACTGAATTTGGAATAACAAATCAAGTTAGTAATGCGCAAGCGCGTCAGATTATCGAAGGGTGTAAGAACACGAACAAGCAGAAAACGTAGTACGTATCTTCATATGGATAATTAACACCTGGTGCTAAAAAACAAAATATTGTTAAATATTGGCTTATGGAATAGCATTTTTTTAACGCTGCTGTTATTAGGCCTACTTTACTTATTAACACCCAATTTAAGATGTTAAATTTTAACGTCCGTTTTAAGGGAATAGACCTGATAAACTTCTTTCCCTATATCCAAAAATCTAAACTAGTTCTGACCTAACTGTTATAAGTAACAAAGTTTAATATAATAATTCATTCTCATAATTATTTTATTAATTTTAACTATATTTAAAAAAAAATTATATTAAAAAAATATTTATTTATACCATGGTATTTAGAGAGTGTGTGCTAACAAGTGTGAGAATATCAGATAATCCATTGTTGTTAGATATATATATGTACAATATGCTCTACGTTTTTAATCAAAATACACACCCACAATAGACGGGGATTGAATTATAAAAAAAAAAAAAAAAAAAACTCGCTCGCTTCTTTTTTTTTAATATCAAATCATAGTTATGGTTTTTGCTTTATTTTTTGTTTAAACAAAAAAAGAATGAAAAGCTTGACGGCTTTTGGTTGTTTGTTTTAACCTCAAAGTCTATTTTTTTTTCCTCTAAAAATTTATTTTACTAAAATGCCTCAATGAAAAGTGTAATTTAATTACGTAATAATAAATAGACTGGACTTGTATTATCCAAGAAATAAAAATAAAAAAAAAATTTGATAATTAAATAAATAAATTTTTAGTTCCTCTGCAAGCATTTTTTTTTATAATTTATTAATTAAAAGAATATGATTAAAGATTTTTTTTTTTTTTTTTTTTTGGGTCTCTTCCCCCCCCCCCCACATTTTTTTCCCCCCGGGAGGGGGGGGGTGGGGGGGGTGTTTTTCCCCCCTATTTCCCTTCCCCCCCGCCCCCCCGAAGGGCGGGGGGGGGGGGGGTTTTTTCCCCTTGCACAGAGGGGGGAGTTTTGGGTTGTTTTTTTTTTTAGGGGGGGTGGGTAGAGCGAGATTACCTTTTACCCCCAAAACCCAACCCCCCCCCATACGCCAAGCCCCGCTCGCCTCATATGATTAAAGAATAAATCACCTTAAATTCCTAGATAATTAGGACTAAGCTGGCGCTAGTAGAAAATTTGAATGTCAAAAAAGACGCTATTTACATGTAAGCTAATACATGATTACTTTAAAACATGATTAATTTTCATGAAAGTTTATTCTTGAATCAATGGATATGTTTACTGGCGCCAGTAGAAAATTTGCATGTCAAAAAGACGCTATTTACACATATATGATTACTTTAAAGCATGATGAGTTTTCAAGAAACTCTATTCTTAAATCATTAGATATGTTTACTGGCTCCAGTAGAAAACTTGCATGATATTAAAACTGTTAGTAATTATCCAAGAGATTTTTTTTTTTGTTGGATTTTTGATCACTCTAACTGACATCAGTGGTGAAATTTGCATGCCAAAAAGTAAATAGGCATTAAAAACATATGTAAAGAATTTATTCTAACATCAAGTAGAAAATTTGCATTTTCAGTATTGAATATTTAAAATATGAGAAAATTTTTTTTCTAATTTTCAATATTATTATTATTATTAATCTAACCGATGACACAATTTTACGTTTAGGTTATTATTATATTTTTTCTTTCAAACGACCAGCTGCAAGTGAAATCAGTAGCATAAATGTGTGTGTGTGTGTGTGTTGACATTTTATTACAACTGTCACAAAAATAAATAAAAAAGCTGTATTTTAAAATTGTTGTCAGATATCAAAATAAAAAAAAAAAAAAATGAATTAAGACAACCCTGTTCAATTTTTTTCACCTCTACGTCATAATTGATCTCTTTATATGAATTAAATTTAGGTTAATGAAGTGAATTTTACTAAAAACACAAGGCTATATGTTTTAATATAGTATATAAACACTTTGCACTTAATGTGTCATCTTCAGAAGTAATACATGTAGCACTTAGTGTGTCATCTTTGAAACGAAACACTTAAAAATGTTTTCGCTAATAAATAGTATATTAAATCATATAACCTCGTGTTTTTAATTTAATTTATCTAATTAAATATAGACTATTTAATATATATTATTTTAACCTACATTTTACCTTTGACTAATGACATCACTAAGTATGTTTCTTATATTTTTAAAGTTATTAATTCTTAATTTTTTGTTATTTTGAAGAGTGGCGTTATTCAGGGGAGGGAGAGGGGGGGTAGATAGGGAGGGCATTCACCCTTCCTCCTCTACAAGGATTTCTTTTATCTTAAAATATTTAAAAATATAAAAAGATAAATTTATTTGGATTTCAAGAAAGAGGCGAATCCCCTTCCTTGAAATGACGTTATCGAATTTTAACAATTTTTTTTTTTGAAAATTTTTTTTGATTTATATCAATGAAGTATAAATTAAAAAAAAAATTATCTCCACTGACTTTAATCTAAATTAGTTAAATAAGTTTCAAAGATTTATTAAAAAAAAATTAATATTTTTTATACTCTAGTTATGTGCTATTATCAACTGTGTGAATATAGCACATAAATTTTGTCTTAAAAAATTAATATTTATCTTAGTGTTTTAATCTATTTTTTTTTTTTTTTTTTAATTAATTAATGTTGAAACTCGAGTCGACGGTTTATAGTTTATAAATAATTTCTTTAAAAATTATCATTTTCAAAACTAGTTCTAAATATCTAAGAATACAAAAATGTCATGTTATTTATTTACTCTTTAATTTTTAAACTAAATTATTATTTTAATAGTAGGCTCTATTTTATTCCCCCCCCCCCCTCCTGCTTAAATATTCACACAGTTGATTATTTCTTCTCAAAAAAAGAAGCTTATATGACATTCTTGTTAAATTTATTTATTTATTATTATTCTTTTTTTTTTTTTTAAGTAAATTTATTGATTTCCCACTCTCCAATAAACAAAAGATAAGAAGGTCTTATGTCTATCGGAATATTGGATAATTATTTCGTCTACTCGAATGAATTCTTCTTTAACATAAAAAAAATTTTGTTTGTGCACAAAAAAAAAAAAAAAAAAAAGATTTTCAATCATCATAAATAATGTTTAATCTATTAGAAATAATCGGTTTGTCTTTAAAGTAACGTGACGTCACCATAAACTACGTGTTTTTATTTTATATATGGAGCGTGAATATACTTTGACTTTGCGGTAATAGGGTGAACATTCCACATTAATAATTTGAGTTCTTTTCCTCTATTCTTATCTATGGTCAAATTCTTAATACATAAGTGCATGCTTAAATGTAAACATGCACTTATGCATTTTCTACTGGCGCCAGCGTTATGCATGAATGATCACTATTACGGAAATGATTTATTAATTTATTTTATAGATAGAGTTTGATATTTTTTTTTTTTTTTTTGCTTAGCGATTTATTCATATATCAAAAATCTGGTGTGACTGGTCTCACAGCACACAACTTTCTCTTACCTTCAGTAAGAGAAAGTTGTGTTCTCTGCTTCTCCCACCATATTTTTTGTATCGACATATAGACCTATTTAGGTTCCAATAGTATGGTACACAAGATGTTAAATTTATAAACATGAGAAAATGTTTATGTTCTGTTACCATAGCATATCTCCTATCTTTCCTATGAAGTACAAGAGTAAAGTGTACTTCAAAAGATTTCAAAGGCAAAATGAGAATATACATTTTAAAGAACATCAAAAATATTATTTTTGTATTTTAATCAAAATCGTTGAAATGAATTTTGAGAAAAAACTGAAAAAGTGCATCAGTAAAAGTACTTGTACTTTTTGGTCGATTTTGTTTAAAAACTTATTTTCACGTTATAAAATTTCAACCCCGTAGTTCAATTCTTTCCAATTCCTTAGTTAACCTGATGAAGGTAAAAATAATTACCGAATCGTTAATCAATAAACCTAATTTTGATCAATAAATTCTTATTTTTAGTTTTTAATTATTCTAAAATAATAGTGTGTACACCAGATAACCGTTTTTTAATTGAAACTGAATTTTTTTAACTTTCTAACAGACTTATATCAAAAAAAAAAAATACTTTCGAAAGAAAAAAAATATATCTTACTGGACTCTACCAGGTTCCAATAAAAAAAAAAAAAATTAATGTGTGTGTGTGTGGCAATGAACTCGTGTGAAAGCAGCAGCAGCAGCCTACAGGTTCGTGTAATGTGGTTGGTGTGCCACTTTCTTCTTTCATTTAGCGAGAAAGAAAAAAAGAGAAGTTCAAGTTCAAGGGCCAAACAAGGAAAAAAGGTCCGTCCATCAACACAAGCAAGGTCTCTTTCAATGCCAAGGCTACAAACAACCACAACGGGGATACTTTCATTAGAAAAAAATAAAAATTACATCATTTACTTTTACTAACAATAAATTAATGAATAAAGAGAAAGTTTTTATTTATTCATTTTTATTTCCTTGATATTTAATTAATTTTTCAATTGAACTCTATGACCTTACTTTTTAATAGCCTAACGTTATAAAAAAAAATTAATATTTTATATTTTCTTTTTTTTTTTTTCAGGGGGGAGGGGAGGGGGGGGGGAGATTGGAAATAAAAATTATTTTGATTTTACTGATCATTTATTAATATGATCAATATAAATAAAAGAATAACTATTATATATAGATTAAGAAAAAAAAAACGGTTGCGCCGGGATTTCGGAAAATCAAGATAAATTTTTTATTTATAATTAAATATCAATATCTTTGATTCTTACAAGGGGAGTGCATAGCCTTCATGACACCGATTTGAACGAAATTTTTTTTTTGTGTAGTACTTAATGAAAAAAAAATTCTGTTAAAGCGAGTGAATGCGCTACTCAACCATTCGTCTAAAAAAAAATTTTAAAGATTTTGCCAGTATGCCTTAAGCCGTTGCTAAAAATAACAAATCAAAAAGCCATTGTGGCTAGATTAGTAGCGTGCATTCTTTGTAAACATGAAATCCCGAGTTCGAATCTCGCCCTGTACAACTATTTTTTTTTTTTTTTTTTGTGTAATTTATATTTTTTGGATTTCTAGGAATATTTGTTAATATTAATAAATAAATAAAAAGTTTGTTTTAATTATTAGCTTTTAATTTTTAACATGTGGTTCCATATATTTAAAGAAAATTCGAATGCTTTCTGTCAAAAATATATTATAAGGAAATATATATAATATTTTCGTTCAAATCGGTGTCATGAAGGCTATGCACTCCCCTTGTTAGTGTTTGCCTGTGAACCGTAGCTCAGAGAGAAGACATTATTTTCTCATGGCTGGGATCCCGGGTTCGCTTCCCGTCTCAAGCGAGAATTATTTCATTTGAATTGGCTACCAATCATTTGAAATAAATAGACAAATAGCTTACATGCCAAAAAAGACCTTAAACAAATTTAAAAATATTCTAAGTGTTTGGTAAATAGATGTTTGTTTACTTATTTATAACTGGCGCCAGTTAAAAATACACTGGTGCACAAGTTATTCTTTATTATAGAAAAAAAAAAATTGATTTGAGGGACAATAAGGCTGGCTGGTTTCACACGGGGGGGGGATTGGAGGCAACTACAGTAGTTTATAACACTAGTTTCCTGGAAATTGACTGCCGTCTGAAGACTCGTGTTCACACGAGGCAACTAGTGTAATCGACTGCTCTCGCCACCAGAAGGAGTCAGTCGGTACTTATTTATTAATAGAACCCGAGGAAAATCTTATCCCCCCCGTTATCATTACATATAAGCAGCGGCTAGCTTCCGCCTGTGCCGATCAGTTTACATGTCAACATGCACTTATGAATTTTTTACAGGCACCAGCTTATATATTTTAAATATTAAGCATTTAAAATAAAAGCTCTAAATAATTAATTTTAGAATATTTTTACCTAGAATAAGAGAAAATAATGGTGTATACACTCAAACACCAATTAATCATTTTTAAAGAAAATATTGAAAGTTTTTTTTTTTTTTCAACTTTCGAAAAATATTAAAAAATAAAAAAAGAAAATTTAAAATGCAGTCATTTATAATAAGCGAGACAAAAGGGAGATGTATTCAAACTTTTCTATACTTAGCTCAAAGGATTTTAAATTTCAACCAATTTCATCTCAGATTTTAAAGTATATTTTTAATTAACTAACTTCGTCGCCTACATTTGGTGGGCTCCGCATCTAGTCAGAGGAGTTTCGCCTTTTAGGATCCGGCGGACTATAGCGTTTCCTTAATAATCTGAAGAAAATTTTCTAAATATTATAAAACATAACTCCATGAAAATCCGTCCAGTAGTTTCCGAGTCTCTGCCTTTCAAACAGACTTTATCTTATATACAATAGTATAAATATTATTGAATTATTGGTAATAGTAAAATTTTTGCCACTATTTCTGACGCCTTCTTCAGGTAATCCATGAACTTACACTTAGTGTTTACTTGTCAAGAAGAAGGCACTTATTGCATCTGATGACGGCTATGGCCAAAACAATGTATTTTTTCATATTTAATAAAAATTGTTTTATTATTAATTACTAAATTAACACAAGCCACGATTAATGCCAAAATGCCTTAAAAAAAAAAAGTCATAAATTATTTTCTGGGTATTGTTTTAGTAAGATTTTGGCACTCTCTTTGTTCACTTAAGGGAGAGGAGGTTTTCTTGATTGTGTTAATTCTAACCCATTAATATTGGTAGTACAATACCCTGTAATGATATTCACAACCAAGTTGTGGAGAACCTACATTGCCATGATTACCACTAAACCACTAGTAAATTTTTCGTTTTTGTTATTTGATTTTCTTATAATTTTCTTCTCTAAATAATATATTATATTCACTATTGTTTTAATAATATAATTACCATGTCAATAAAATAACTTATGTCAAGTTATAAATTATTTAAGATTAAAATAAGTGCAGTGATATTTGAAGCAATTCAAATAACCCCCACAAAAAAAAACTCAAACTTCTTCTCCAACCGAGTGCGTGTTTAGTGCTAATAGATGTCACTTGTCACCATAGTTTTTTAATATTTTTCCACTCTCTTAAGAAGGTGACCTCACTGACCCGCCCACATCTCCAGCCCAAGGCAGAGCGTCTCTCTGAAATCTCTCTCTTGCCTACCAACCGTTGAACGATCAACTTCGCTCTCTTGCCCGCAAACTGTTAATCTGTTAACATCTCGCTCTTGCCTTCGACCAACCCCTGGTCAAATCATATACAGTCAGTTGCCCTTGCATCAAGCATCGTCAACGCACAGCATCTCGTGCTCCAGTTCTGGTTTACGGAAGGCGATAAACATCTACGCAAGGCGCAGACATCAAAAGGGCCTCGGAATCCGTTTCCAATACAACACCGGGGAATCCCTAATCATCGCCATGCCTGGAAAACATCAGTGTCTTCTGCAAACCAACTGTTGTATCGGCAAATGCATTTGGTATTGAGCTCATAAACCCTGGTAATTACCATTCCAATTATTTATTCTGGCCAGATATTCAATTTTTATCAAAGACACAATAATGAACAATTTTTTTATGCGCATAATTATTATTTTTTTACAATTTAACTTAAACAAAAACAACTGATATAATTTATTTTATTCTTTCAATCAAATATTAAATTATATTAATAATTATATTTAGTTGTAAGAAAATTAATTAGTTTGAATTTCAACAAATCGAACAATTAATGTTCAAATTCCAACTCGAGTTTCGTTTGTTTGATCTTTTAAATACATCTTTTTAATTCTGTAAAATTATTATTGTCAAAGAAAATCAAAAATAACAATTTCCCTAATGAAAATTAACTTATATCATTTTTTAACCATTTAAAACTGTTTTTTATATATTTCATTTTTTTTAAATTACATTTTCTCAATTTCATTCGCGCATTTTTCTTTCTTTTTTTTTTATTTTTTTTATAGTGTTTAAGCTTTTTCTTCCAGCGAATGATCCGCAGCAAATATCTCCCCTCTTCCACAACCCCAGATAATTTTGTTGTTTCCTTATGCAACTTTTAGTCAAAATTCTTAAATCTGCAGCATAGAATATTCAAATTCATTTTTTTATTCATTATATTTCAATTTTTTTTATTCTCGGCAACTCGAATTTTTTTGCGATCAGATTTACTCTAAAATTTTCAACCACCCATTATATTCACCCCACTGAGTTTAGACCAACTTTCTTGGAGGTTAACTGCCCCAAAAGTTGCGAAGCCTTTTGGGAGTAGTAATTTCCAATAAAAATTCTCCCCCATCTGGTAACCCCCCTTGATCAGGTGTAGCGGGAGTGTGGTTAGCTGGTTCTCCAAAAGCCCAGTATACCATTATATGGTGGAGTTTGCGTGGGATGAAAAGTCTAATCCGAAAAGGACCTTAGAATAATAAAAACTAAAAAATTAAAAAAATACAAAAAAAAAAAAAAAAATAGTCAAAATGCACAAACCGACAACTAGAGCGGATACGCAGAAGTTGGCGGCACAAGAAGGTGCTGATGCACCACTGGCCCACTCAACTGCAATAGTTAGGACAGAGGAAATTGACAATGAACAGGTAGCAATAGACACAACCCCAAAATTAACAACAGAGTTAGAAAAAGTAGAAAATCGGCGAGATATCGCTAGTAACAATAATAATGATAATTCAAATGATGTCATGCAAATTTTAAAACAACTATCAATCCAAATAAAACAGCAATTTAAAGAAATGTCCAATGAAATATCCGATAAAATGGATAAAAAATTAGAAAAACAATCCGCAAATTTTGATCTAAAATTAAAACAACAATTTAATGAAATCTCAAACCAAATAACACAACAATCTATTGATTTTAATCAAATGTTTAATCAACAGTCCCAAAACATTAATCAGGCAATAGAAATTTTGAATAATAACTATTCTCAACATGCAGACAGAATTAGTCAGTTAGAAAATAATGAAAGTAAACAACAAGAAAAATTTCAACAAAAATTTAATAGCTTAGCTTCAGATTTAAATAATGAAATTAGGACTCAGGGAGAACAAAACAACCTCCAAATAGAATCATTAGCTCAGCGTTATGATGAGATCAACAAGACCATAAAACAAGACAAAGGCAAGGTTAACGAAAAAATGAGTTTATTATCTAAAGTTAACACCAGTCATGGTGCGGCTATTGCCAAATTGGATATTTCCACTCGGCAAATAAACTCAACTTTAGAAAATTTTCGACAAAAAACAGAAACAGAAATTTTACAAATTAATGAATCCCTTGCAAATAATACGTTAGGTGCATCAAACAACCCTCTGTTAGAGAGCACAGTTAAACAAATAATAGAGAATAAGGTAAAAGAAAATTTAAATTCGTCACAATTTAATTATTCAAGCATTAGTAATACTAGATCAAAATATTCTCTTTTTAGAAATCCAACAACTAATTCAAGGCCAACCAAAATTTATGCGAGAGTTACATTTAATTGGTCCCCACCCCAAAGATGTAATTAGAAAATTTCGTAAATTAATAAGCGACCATGAAATAACACCAACTATGTCTCGAGATATTTTTCCGTTATTTTTGGAAGGAGAGGCAAAAAATTGGGCATTAGAAAGTTATTATCGGGA
>JAKCPI010023188.1:0-10690 GCA_023213315.1 Euborellia annulipes | reverse complement strand
AGATTCAGATGTACTTCCGATTAAGATAAATGGGAACGGAAATCGATCCAATCAAAAAATAAATTCAACGATGGGATGATAAAAATAAAAAGTTTTTTTTTGCCATTTGAAGAGAATACGGTTAGATATAAAATTGAAATTACTGAAGCTGAATACATTTATGGTATCATAAAAAACCAGGTTAATATTCTTCATGGATAAGTCAGCTGAATATTTAATTTCAACTCAAGATGGTTATATGAAAAATTTAAGGCCTATATAGCTAATCACCAAAGGATCGCAGAGCTCTAAGATATTTTTTAAGAGATGTTAAATTCTGACCCTATATTTTGTAAGTATATTTATTTTGCTGGTGGGCAAAACAGGTGATCCATCCTCTTTCAAAATAAATATACTCAAATATTTTTCCACATTATTATGGGAGTTTTAAATTATAGAGCAAAAGTAGCGCCTAATAAAAACAATTAAATTTTACTTGGATTTTTTAAACGGAATTTAACCAGAAACTTTATAGTAAATCTATATTTCTTTCATCTTTCTAAAAATTAGATTACCAAATATTTTCAATATACAATGACAATAAAAAAATTGGTGATACCGAATATTTCTATTGATATTATTGTGAATGTTTCCATTGAAAGGTTTGCAATCATTGAATAAATTAAACTTTTAAGAGAACAAAATATCTTATAAAAAAAAAAACGAATCGTTTTGATTTGCTAAAAGAGAAGAACGTGTTCGTGTTCTGGTCCTATAAATTTCAGCCCTTCGAAAATATTTCATAAATTGAAAGAAAATTCTCGTTTGATATTTTTCATATTTCTTTTATTAAAATTCGCATAGTCTATATATTCTAAGAAATAAATATAGCATACGAACCGAGACAATTCCTTGGTGAAGCCAAGGGATTCATAAATATGAATGAAATGCTCTCATTAAAAATGATTCTTACTATACCTAAGTACACTTTGCAACCTTTTTGTATTCGAGATCATCCCAAAGTAATAAAAATAATAATATAAGTAACTAAAAAGAAATATTTATTTTGTAATTAAAATTATATAATTTTGGGGCTTGAGAAGGTTCAACATACCTTGAAGGGTTAGGGAGATTCACCTTGCCTTAGTACTTTTTGTTAGAACGAAATTAACAATATTATCATTTTAATTTTCTTTTTCCTGGAGTGAAATTGGCCTACAATAAAGCACTGCTCCCACCGGATTTTTTTTAAATTTCAGAATAAACATATAAAAAGATAATTGTAAAATTATTCTATTTTCTAACTAGAAGCCGATTAACCATGGGGAGAAAATTTGCAGCTGTTAGTGGACCACAGGGCCGGATCTAGGGGGGGCAATGGGTGCGTGTGCCCCGGGAGGCAGATATCAGGGGGGCGGCAATTAAAGAAAGTTTTACTAAAAAAAAGGTAAAATGATATGAATTTTTTGTATAGAAAATTTTGAGGGGGGCGGCAAATTAAATTTTGCCCCTCCTAAAAAAAAATCCTAGTTCAGGCCCTGGTGGACCAAAGCAAAGTAGGCTAAATTGTTAAAAAAAAAAAAAATAGATACATATTATATATCAATAGTCTAATGGAGTCTCAGAAATCGATGTCAGGAGGGTTTAGGTAAAACCAAAATAAGTGATTCCACAACCAGGAAAGTTGATAAGGGGTGGGGGTGTAGTCTAATGCTTTGTTTATATAAAATTAATTTTAATTCAGCCTCCAAGGCTCCGAATAACTCATTCAAAACCTCATTCAAAAATATTTTTACTTTCTCGTACCCTATATATGAAATATATAGAGAGAGGAAAGTATTACGATCATGTCAAAAATTCGATGTCGAGATTTTGATGGATATACATGTTTTGAGGTCCCCTGAGTCCAAAAAAAGTGGGTCCCGCAAATTGGTCTGTGTGTGTGTGTGTATGTGTGTGTGTGTGTGTGTGTGTGTGTGTGTGTGTGTGCTGTGTGTGTGTGTGGACAGATTTTTAGCATGAAGGAGTTGAGCTAGCGGATTGAAATTTTATATTTAACTTAGGTACCTTCCCAGAATCTCAAAATAAGCTTTTGAACAAAATCGGTCAAAAAGTACTAGTACTTTACTGATGTACTTTTTAGATTTTTTCGATTTTCTCAAAATTCCCTAAGGATTTTTTTAAAATTCATAAATCAACGATTTTTTAGATGCTCTTTAAAATGTATATTCTCATTTTGCCGTTGAAATCTTCTGAAGACCACTTTACTCTTGTGCTTCATAGGAAAGATAGAAATGGTTGCCATGGTAACGGAATTTAAATCTTTTTCTTTTTATTAGATTAAAAATCAATTATTATTTAAATTCCCATTTTTTTTAAATTTATTTGTGTCTTTAATTGTTTCAAAGAAAACATATATGTCTCTCTCTCACTTGCAAACATTATCGTCTCTCTCTACTCTTTTTAAATTCCCTTTCCACCTTATCTTCGCATAGGAACAATGTTAATTTCCTATAGGGATTTGTATGTTAATTTCGATTCAAAAGGGGGTCCCCTTTAGAACTTTTTAGGCATTTAAAATTTTTTTCTAATTCTTATGAAATTTTGTATTTATTTACGATTCTATATTGTGTATAAAATGTCCAAATATGAGATTAAAATTTTTGAAAAATAACCATAGTTTATTTGAAGCAGTCAACATTTAAAATGCAAGTTTGAAACTAAGGTGCTATGGGAAACTAAATATATCTCGACACAAAAAATCTGGTGTGACCAGCACGGTGCACAACTTTCTCTTACCGAAGGGTAAGAGAAAGTTGTGTGCTGTGCGCCAGTCACACCAGATTTTTTTACTTTACATATTTAAACGTAACTTAAAAGTTTTTATAACAAATAACCCTCGATAATATTTAATAAGGTTTAAATATAATTGTTTATATCCATAAAAAAAAAACTTGATTTGATTATTTATTTTGGAATACTTTTCAGAAAAAAAAATTCGTCTTATCTTTTCATATGAGATATGGTATCCGATTTATAACGCAGACATTGGAGTTGGCAAGAAGATCTAGGGCATTTACGAATGCATGTTGTATATTTAAATCCACTACTATCTGTGAAAAGTTTTATAGCTTTGATTATTATCCTCTTTCTTTTTGACGCCTTCATATTGCACGAGACATGCAAAGTATACTCTGGTAAAAATTTAATTTATTAGTATAAAATCACAATGCCTAGAGCAAAAAGGAGAGGGAGGGGAAGGGGGGGTAAGATCTTTAGACTAACCATTTGTCTCTAGAGTCACAAGCGGGTCAGGTTGGAAGGTAGAAGTTTCGCTTATTGTTCTAAGGGTTAGAGCACTTTTTAAAGTTCACGGGACCCCGGTGGTGCGTTGGGAACAACATTAAACTCGAGGGGCACCCTTCCTTGAATTAAAAAAAAAATTAAGTTTAATTTTAAATTTATTGAAATATTTTATAATAAGTAACGTATTGTAAACTTTACTACAGGCACTGAGTAAAAATACATTAATAGTTTTGTTACCTTAAGTCTTATAGGGTAATTTTTTTTGGTTTATCTCAATATTTCGTGGCACCCTTTAGCCAATCACGAGGCCGGGGCACACCGGTTGAGAATCACTGGGTTAGAGGCTAAGCTATACTATTAAGCATTTGAAACAATATTCCGTGCTTAACTCAATTTTTAATTTTTTTTGGCGCTTAACATACTAATGCATAACAGGGTCCATATATGAAATGTATAGAGAGAGAAAGTATTTTTGAATACTTTTTGGAATCATGTCTGTGTGTTTGTTTTTAGTTAATTTTTTTTAATCCTTTTCGGCTACTGAGGCCATTTAGGGTTTTGACTTTATTATATGGACCCTGTTATGCAATAGTGTGTCAAGCGCCAAAAAATTAAAAATTGAGTTAAGCACGGAATATTGTTTCAAATGCTTAATAGTATTTTTTATGAAATATGTCCTAAAAAATTTATATTTAATGTTACTTGCACAATCAAAAAACTTTAATGTTAATTTTCTTAAAACTCGGTAGATGGCACTTGACACACTAATGCATAACAGGGTCCATATAAAATAACATTGTTTCGATGTCTACCGGGGACGTTCCACACGCTGATTGCTCGGGGTCACCAACCCGCGCTCGGCATCATAACCTCAACGATTGTGGTGACTATTGCTCTTCTCAGTTGCCAGGCCTCACGGCAAATAATTCAAAATATAATTATTCGATTATATACGTACATAAAATAGACCTAAACGTCAAGATGATTTCAGCCAAACACTTTTAATTATAAATGGCTGTTTCAATAAATTTATAGAAATTTGTTATAAAAATAATTTTATGCTGGTTCAAATAAATTTGATTATAATAAGAATAAAATTTCTAAGGTCCTGAAACGTAAAGATAAAAAAAAAAAAATTGTGGTTTAGATGTTTCACGATAATAAAAAGTTTCTCCAAAATTTTATTACATATAACTCTATATTAGGGCTGGACGGTAAACCGTTTTACCGGTAAAAACCGGTAAAAATTTTTTACCGAAAACGCGGTAACGAACCTCTAATTCGGTAAAAACCCGGTTTTTCTCGAAAGTCGGTAAAAACCGATTTTTTCGGACGGGAAAAAATTTTGGTTCCGCGAAAAAAATGTTCCGCGGCGGCAAACTTTGGTTCCGCGGCCGCCAAATCCCGGTCCCCCGGCCGCCAAAAATTGGGGGCGCTAAAAAAAAAGGAAAATTTTTTTTCGGACGGGAAAAAATTTTGAAAAAAAAAAATGTGCGGCGGCAGAAAACGGGGCCGCGGGGGGAAAAACCGGGGCCGCAGAGGGGAAAAAATTGGGGGCCCTAAAAAAAAGGGAAAATATTTTTCGGACGGCGGCAAAACTTGGGTCCGGGGGGGGAAAATCCGGGTCCGGGGGGGGGAAAAAAATGGGGGCCCTAAAAAAAAAGGAAAAAATTTTTCGGAGAGGGGAAAAATTTGGTTCCGGAAAAAAAGAATGTGCCGGGGCGGCAAACTTTGGTCCCGCGGCGGCAAATTTGGTTCCGCGGGCGGCAAAAAAAATGTTCCGCGGCGGCAAACTTTGGTTCCGCGGGAGGTAAAAAAATTTTTACCGACTTTCGAGAAAAACCGGTTTTTTTTTTCATTATCGAGGTCGGTAATGAAAATCCATTACCGTCCAGCCCTACTCTATATATTAGCGGAAAAGCAATATAGCAATGAAAATAATTTATATTTATAAATCTACGGGAGACAATAAAATATGTAGATTCCAGAAGAGTTTCAATCTTTTGATCAAAGGATACTGCAGCTCTGATCCGAAGACATCAACTGCATGCGAGGATAAATTCGCCATTGTCTAGATAAGGGATTTAAAGGGAGAGGTACTTGACGAATTTGCTTTGCACCGCTTCTCTCCTCCCATCTCATCGGTATAATAACTGGTGACTTACTGACCAGGGTTGTGCATGACTGCCCTACAATTATTATTACGTATTTAATTTCTTTATAAGTAACGGAAAGAAAATTAGTTGGCTTTATTGAATGATCGCTTAAAAGTCCCCAATGTCCTTCACAAGAGGAAGTTACTTTTTTTTAGCTTACAATATAAATTCTAAATTGATAAAAGGCAATTTGCTTCCAGTCGGCTATGATAAATATTGAAATAGAAAGATTGTGTAATTAATCTTTTTTTATTTTGATTTATATGCAAATATCCATCTCTTTTCATTTTATTTCCAATTTGCTCAATACCAATAAATTTCAAAGTAGAATCTATTAAAATGATCAAACCTCAATTTCTTTAACTTGTTAAGTTTTTTTTTTTTTTTTTTTTTTTTATTCGCGAGTTTTTAATCTATCTTTGAATGTTACTGTAGATTTGAGGAGGGGGAAGTAAACTTTTTCTTTTTGGATTGAAAACTTGGAAAGTTTTTCATAAAAAAAAATGATTGAAATATCACAGAGATCGGATATAATAATGAAATATTCATTGAATATGATGAGACTTTTGCAAATTTGTTTAAATAATGGTTATGAATAATTTATCTAAAAACAAGATTAACAATACAAGTCTTTTAAAAAAATTGGGGATGTAAATATATTTATTAATTGATTCTTCTTCTTCTTTCTTCGCCTTAATCCCGCGGTGCGGGGTCGGCGCTCTTGGGATTTTGCGACAGGGAAGGAATAGAACAGGCCGGCCCGTCGCATGGAACAGAAGTACTGCCAGTCCCAGCTAGGGCAGCTCGTGGTCGCCAACCAACAAGATGTGAGTTCCTTAATTTATTAATTGATTATGATGAAAAAATGTATTTTCGTTAGAAGATGATCCATCATTGAATAAAATTGAAAATGTGAAAACTGCTTGGGGCACATTTGAACATAACAAAATTAGCAATTTTGTGAAATATCAAGTTTTTAAAAATTAAATTTTAAAGTTATTGTTTTGTTTTTCGTCCAATGTTATTCTTTGCAAATTAAAAAATCTGGTGTGACTGGTCGTACAGCACACAAATTTCTCTTTCCTTTGGTAATTGAAAGCTGTGTTCTGCGCTTGACACGCCAGACTTTTTGACTAGTAATATATTTAGTTTTCAATAGTAGAGTAATTTTGAATTAAAGAATATGAATTTAGAAACAGAAAAATAATTATATTTTGTTATCATGGCTCCTATCTTTCCTATTAAGTACAGCGAGGGCCACGATTAAGTCCCCACCCAGAGGTCTAGCTGCCTTTAGAGCCTTACGCGTAGGCAACCATTTACGGAGGTCTGTACAAAGTAGTCTTCAAACAATTTTACGGACGAAATGCGAATATACATTTTAAAGAGAATCTAAAAAATAGTTCAGTAATGAATTTTATTCAAAATAGTTAAAGGGAATTTTGAGAAAATCGAAAAAAACTAAAAAAGTTAATCAGTTAAGTACTAGTAGTTTTTGAAAGATTTTGTTCAAAAGCTTCGTGTTATGTCTCATGGGGTTACCTAACTTAAATATGAAATTTCAATCTCCTGTCTTTTCATTTTGTTCACATACACACACAGACTGACCATTTTGCGGGACCCACTTTTTTCGAGGTTTTTCTAATATTAAAGAAAAATTTTAAATTTTTTTAATAAAGAAGAGTTAGGAATACTACTGCTCACGTTTTATTTCAAATGGAACAGAAAATCTTAGAGAAATGCCTGGACCCCCAATAGATATTATCATATATAACGGTTATCGTAAAGTCCCCCCCCCAGCGAGGATGGCTGGTCCCATGTCCCCCAGCCAAATTCTCTAGTTACGCCCATGAATACGACCCTCCCTCAAAGAACAATTCTCTGGCTCCTAGTTTCTATTATTTACTTAATGATTTTGGAATCCACTTGTTTAATTTCACTTCTAATAAATATCGTTTATTTAGAATAAAAGATTAAAAAAAACTCTAATTTTGTAAGCCCCCTACCCCTAGGCCAAAGTAGGTCTCTGGAGCATCATCAAAAAATCAAACCAGCTCGAGCCGGCCCTGGTTATAGCTACTAGTTCTATCTACATTTTAAATATTGGCTAGAGAAATAATTTTGAATTTCATATTCATATTTTTTTTTAATGTTATTCATCAAGAGATGAGTTTCCGTTGTCTGAGGAATAGAGCAAGCGGAATGAAAACGATGATATCTGCAGGTGAGACTTTATTAATAAAGTTTGTAATAAAACTAATTGCAGCTAAAGTTGGTGATAAAACGGGCATAAAAGCTTATTCATATTCAAATGCAGCGTTTTTACTTTTTTCATTTAAAATGAACAAAGTCTTTTGTGAATATGAAAAAAAAAACTTTAAGTTAATAATATAAAAATTTATATTCTCCAAATATACATATTATTTTAAAACACCCTATAATTACAACGGCAAAGAGAATTTATGATAAATTTGATTTTTTCTTATTCAGATGTAATTAAACAAGAGATTCAATTCGTCCCGGTTTGACCGGAATAGTTCCATTTAAGAGATTCTCTACCGGAGTCCTAAGGCTGGTCCTTTTTTTCAAAAAATAGTATTTATTGTAGATATAGGAAAAATATTATTTTACATTAGTTGATGGAATGTTACGAAGCAATATTCCTGCAACATTGCAAGACTGAAAGTGGAGCGTCCCCCAGTAGCCATCGATACTATGCATTTTCAATTATATAAATAAATTAAATCACCCCTAAATGGCCTCTGTAGCCGAAAAGGGTTAAAAAAAAACGTTTGACGTTTTGGCAGGAGTTCTAAGCCATCTTCAGAGCCGGCTGGCAATAATCTAATGTATGGATTTTTTTATAAACATTTAGCATGTGGTCTGCTAACAGTAACATGAATTTTTCTTTGCGTTGTAGTTGTTTAAAAAAAAAAAATTCACACTAGATTATTGTCACCCGGCTTTGAAGATGGCCTAGATCTCGGCCGAAACGCAGCAATTATGGCGAAAATTTGACTAAAAGAAAATTTGGCTGAACATTTCTTTTTTTTTTTATCACTCCATCATCTTTAAGCCTATTATTCTCAGAAACTATTAAATCGAGCAAAAAATAATAATAATAAAAAAAAAAAAAAAACAATAAAATTATTTTCTATTTTTATTATATTCATCAAATTAATATGAAAAAATAAATTGGAATAATTACCAGAAAAGAATGTTTTATTTTTGTAAAGAAAATAATTTTGGAAAAAAATTATGAGTTTTGGGAGGAATGGAGGATCCAATCAAATGTGTTGAGACAATAGAGATAAAGAGAGGGAGATAATAAAGAGAAGAAAAAGGTCAATGAATCGAAGTCTAGGAGGGGAAAATTTACCTCCCTTTTATTTTTTTTTAATCAACGGGAACGATTAATAAATGATTACAATTAATATTTTAAAAAATTCTATTTGGATACTAGTATTCATAAAAATAAAAAATACTCTTTGAATATTTAATAGAGTCAAAGAGATCAATACAACAATTGAAAGTACAGTCTTATTGAAAAAGAAGTTGCATCTCTTGTGATTGGTTTATATTTATAGCAGCCAGAGTGTAATAAAAACCAGAAAAGAAGAAAGGAACAAAAGTTTAATATTGTTAAAAGAAAATAATTAAGGTTTTGAAAAAATATGTCTTTGGGGAGAAATAGAAGATACACAATCAACTGTGTTAGGACAATAAGCAAACAAATAATGAATAGGCGTCTGGGAGGGGAAATTTACCTCCCCTTTTCTTAAAGTGCAACAATTTTGGAAATAATTAATAAATGATTATAATTAATATTAAAAAAAAAAAACCTTTCCATTAAAATATTTTTGAGAAATAGAGCTTATATTTATTTAAAAAAATTATATATCAATATAATTTTGTAATAAATAAAGGTTCAGTAAATGAGTTTTTTGTTTTAATATGTAAATAGAAAAAAAAATAATTAGGAAAGCATGATGGCGTAGGGTACCTGGATTTGGATGCAAGCGAGCGTTTTGAAGGAATCCTTGGAAGAGTTAATGAAGGACAGCTGAGATGGCTGGCAGTCATCACTCGAGGAGTGTGAAGAGTGATCAGGTAAATGTTCAAACATGAGGAAAAGTGTGGGTTCAAATAACACAATCAAAGGTAGCTTCTTTTTATTTGATTTACTCTTGCACTGAATTTGATCTTTAACGTTACTTGCCCTCATTATGGCGACTGATCAGACCACGGCAAGCAAGAGAGAGTCACTTGATACTAACACACGTCCTAAATAGCGCTATCATTTGGTTAGGGGGGTTCGCTATCAGCCAATCACAAAAGGCTTATCAGATTTGCATACCGGTCAGAATAAGGACTTGCACTGGACTTGCATGCAATTATGACGTCACATTCGGACGAAAGAAACATTACTACTATTTACAGACGAGTAAATTACATTTTAATTTATTTACGTAAATTACTACCTTATAAATAACTGCGAAAAAAAACAACTCTGTGGGTTAAAGCTTCTTTACATCATTACTTTTTTGTTTTAGGCATTGACGATGTTGTTTTCTTTATTTTAGTGAATAATATAATCAATAAATAATTTAAAAATGAATTTCAATAATTAAATATGGTAACCTAGAAATGTCTTAATAGTTAATTAAATCTTATAAAAATTTTATCTTAATTAAACTTATTTATTAAAAATAATTAAAATTTTATACTGTTAAAAATGTTTTGTTTAAATTTTTAAATAAATTTTTAATATAAACCTTAGGTTATCCTAAGGTTTTTTTTTAACTCTTTACCATTTCATTTGTAAGTACATTCAGTGGCGTACCGAAGGGGGGACGAGGGGGGCGGTCCGCCCCAGGCCCCGAGCCGGCATAGGCCCCCATATATTTATAAAAAAAGAAAATTTAATGAAAATTTCTCTTTGAGAGGCCCCGGGGCCCTCAGGGCTCAAGTAAAAATGGGAAAATTTAGATAAAAAAAAGAAAATTTAATGAAAATTTCTCTTTGAGGGGGCCCTTGGGGTTCAGGGATATACGGTATTTTAAAAATATTTTTGTGTATGTAGGCGAACGATATTTAAAGATGAGCACCCCCCCCCAAAAAAAAATCAATATAAGGCCCCCTCTTCTAGTGCCGCCCCAGGCCCCCAACTACCTCGGTACGCCTCTGAGTACATTTATTATTTTCTTTAATTAATTAATATCAGATAATTAAATTCAGTTTGCTTTTTT
>JAKCPI010023187.1:0-10748 GCA_023213315.1 Euborellia annulipes | reverse complement strand
TTTTATTATTATGGGAGTTTTTAATTATAGAGCAAAAGTAGCGCCTAATAAAAACAATTAAATTTTACTTGGATTTTTTTAACGGAATTTAACCAGAAACTTTATATTAAATCTATATTTCTTTCATCTTACCTAAAAATTAGATTGCAAAATATTTCAATATACAATGACAATAAAAAAAAATTGGTGATACCGAATATTTCTATTGATATTATTGTGAATGTTTCCATTGAAAGGTTTGCAATCATTGAATAAATTAAACTTTAAGAGAACAAAATATCTTATAAAAAAAAAAACGAATCGTTTTGATTTGCTAAAAAGAGAAGAACGTGTTCGTGTTCTGGTCCTATAAATTTCAGCCCTTCGAAAATATTTCATAAATTGAAAGAAAATTCTCGTTTGATATTTTTCATATTTCTTTTATTAAAATTCACATAGTCTATATATTCTAAGAAATAAATATAGCATACGAACCGAGACGATTCCTTGGTGAAGCCAAGGGATTCATAAATATGAATGAAATGCTCTCATTAAAAATGATTCTTATATACCTGGTACACTTGCAACCTTTTTGTATTCGAGATCATCCCAAAAGTAATAAAAATAATAATATAAGTAACTAAAAGAAATATTTATTTTGTAATTAAAATTATATAATTTTGGGGCTTGAGAAGGTTCAACATACCTTGAAGGGTTAGGGAGACTTTAATTCACCTTGCCTTTAGTACTTTTTGTTAGAACGAAATTAACAATATTATCATTTTAATTTTCTTTTTCCTGGATTGAAATTGGCTTACAATAAAGCACTGCTCCCACCAGATTTTTTTTAAATTTCAGAATAAACATATAAAAAGATAATTGTAAAATTATTCTATTTTCTAACTAGAAGCCGATTAACCATGGGGAGACAATTTGCAGCTGTTAGTGGACCACAGGGCCGGATCTGGGGGGGGGGGCAATGGGTGCGTGTGCCCCGGGGAGGCAGATATCAGGGGGGCGGCAATTAAAGAAAGTTTTACTAAAAAAAAGGTAAAATGATATGAATTTTGTATAGAAAATTTTGAGGGGGCGGCAAATTAAATTTTGCCCCCTCCTAAAAAAAATCCTAGTTCAGGCCCTGGAGGACCAAAGCAAACAAAGTAGGCTAAATTGTTAAAAAAAAAAAAAAAATTAGATATATATTATATATCAATAGTCTAATGGTGTCTCAGAAATCGATGTCAGGAGGGTTTAGGTAAAACCAAAATAAGTGATTCCACAACCAGGAAAGTTGATAAGGGGGTGGGGGTGTAGTCTAATGCTTTGTTTATATAAAATTAATTTTAATTCAGCCTCCAAGGCTCCGAATAACTCATTCAAAACAACCTCCTTCAAAAATATATTTTTTACTTACATATTTAAACTTAACTTAAAAGTTTTTATAACAAATAACCCTCGATAATATTTAATAAGGTTTAAATATAATTGTTTATATCCATTTAAAAAAAAAACTTGATTTGATTATTTATTTTGGAATACTTTTCAGAAAAAAAAATTCGTCTTATCTTTTCATATGAGATATGGTATCCGATTTATAACGCAGACATTGGAGTTGGCAAGAAGATCTAGGGCATTTACGAATGCATGTTGTATATTTAAATCCACTATTATCTGTGAAAAGTTTTATAGCCTTTGATTATTATCCTCTTTCTTTTTGACGCCTTCATATTGCACGAGACATGCAAAGTATACTCTGGTAAAAATTTAATTTATTAGTATAAAATCACAATGGCTAGAGCAAAAGGAGAGGGGAGGGGAAGGGGGGGGGGGGGGTAAGATCTTTAGACTAACCATTTGTCTCTAGAGTCACAAGCGGGTCAGGTTGGAAGGTAGAAGTTTCGCTTATTGTTCTAGGGGGTTAGAGCACCTTTTAAAGTTCACAGCACCCCGGTGGTGCGTTGGGAACAACATTAAACTCGAGAGGCACCCTTCCTTGAATTAAAAAAAAAATTAAGTTTAATTTTAAATTTTTTGAAATATTTTATAATAAGTAACGTATTGTAAACTTTACTACAGGCACTGAGTAAAAATACATTAATAGTTTTGTTACCTTAAGTCTTATAGGGTAATTTTTTTGGTTTATCTCAATATTTTGTGGCACCCTTTAGCCAATCACGAGGCCGGGGCACACCGGTTGAGAATCACTGGGTTAGAGCGCTCTATTCTCTATACTATTAAGCATTTGAAACAATATTCCTTGCTTAACTCAATTTTTATTTTTTTGGCGCTTGACACACTAATGCATAACAGGGTGTGAAATGTATAGAGAGAGAAAGTATTTTTTGAATACTTTTTGGAATCATGTCTGTGTGTTTGTTTTTAGTTAATTTTTTTTAATCCTTTTCGGCTACTGAGGCCATTTAGGGTTTTGACTTTATTATATGGACCCTGTTATGCAATAGTGTGTCAAGCGCCAAAAAATTAAAAATTGAGTTAAGCACGGAATATTGTTTCAAATGCTTAATAGTATTTTTTATGAAATATGTCCTAAAAAAATTTATATTTAATGTTACTTGCACAATTGACAAAAAAAATTATATATAATCCAATGAAAACAAAAAAAATTTAATGTTAATTTTCTTAAAACTCGGTAGATGGCGCTTGACACACTAATGCGCAACAGGGTCCATATAAAATAACATTGTTTCGATGTCTACTGGGGACGTTCCACACGCTGATTGCTCGGGGTCACCAACCCGCGCTCGGCACCACCTCAACGATTGTGGTGACTATTGCTCTTCTCAGTTGCCAGGCCTCACGGCAAATAATTCAAAATATAATTATTTGATTATATACGTACATAAAATAGACCTAAACGTCAAGATGATTTCAGCCAAATATTTTTAATTATAAATGGCTGTTTCAATAAATTTATAGAAATTTGTTATAAAAATAATTTTATGCTGGTTCAAATAAATTTGATTATAATAAGAATAAAATTTCTAAGGTCCTGAAACGTAAAGATAAAAAAAAAAAATTGTGGTTTAGATGTTTCACGATAATAAAAGTTTCTCCAAAATTTTATTACATATACTTTTTTAGGGGGGATTTTTTTAAAACCCGAAAAAAATTTTTTCCAAAAAACGGGAAAAAACCCCTCTATTGAAAACCCCCTTTTTCCTGAAAAAATGGAAAAAACCAATTTTTGGACGGGAAAAAAATTTGTTCCCCGAAAAAAAAAACCGCCCCGGGAAGCTTAGTTTCGCGGGGGGGAAAAAAATTTTACCCACTTTCGAGAAAAACCGGTTTTTTTCAATACGAGGGCGGGAAAGAAAAACCCATACCCTCCAGCCCTACTCTCTATATTAGCGGAAAAGCAATATAGCAATGAAAATAATTTATATTTATAAATCTACGGGAGACAATAAAATATGTAGATTCCAGAAGAGTTTCAATCTTTTGATCAAAGGATACTGCAGCTCTGATCCGAAGACATCAACTGCATGCGAGGATAAATTCGCCATTGTCTAGATAAGGGATTTAAAGGAGAGGTACTTGACGAATTTGCTTTGCACCGCTTCTCTCCTCCCATCTCATCGGTATAATAACTGGTGATTTACTGACCAGGGTTGTGCATGACTGCCCTACAATTATTATTACGTATTTAATTTCTTTATAAGTAACGGAAAGAAAATTAGTTGGCTTTATTGAATGATCGCTTAAAAGTCCCCAATGTCCTTCACAAGAGGAAGTTACTTTTTTTTAGCTTACAATATAAATTCTAAATTGATAAAAGGCAATTTGCTTCCAGTCGGCTATGATAAATATTGAAATAGAAAGATTGTGTAATTAATCTTTTTTATTTTGATTTATATGCAAATATCCATCTCTTTTCATTTTATTTCCAATTTGCTCAATACCAATAAATTTCAAAGTAGAATCTATTAAAATGATCAAACCTCAATTTCTTCAACTTGTTAAGTTTTTTTTTTTTTTTTTTTTTTTTTATTCGCGAGTTTTTAATCTATCTTTGAATGTTACTGTAGATTTGAGGAGGGGGAAGTAAACTTTTTCTTTTTTTGGATTGAAAACTTGGAAAGTTTTTCATAAAAAAAAATGATTGAAATATCACAGAGATCGGATATAATAATGAAATATTCATTGAATATGATGAGACTTTTGCAAATTTGTTTAAATAAAGGTTATGAATAATTTATCTAAAAACAAGATTAACAATACGTCTTTTAAAAAAATTGGGGATGTAAATATATTTATTAATTGATTCTTCTTCTTCTTTCTTCGCCTTAATCCCGCGGTGCGGGGTCGACGGTCTTGGGATTTTGCGACAGGGAAGGAATAGAACAGGCCGGCCCGTCGCATGGAACAGAAGTACTGATAGTCCCAGCTAGGGCAGCTCGTGGTCGCCAACCAACAAGATGTGAGTTCCTTAATTTATTAATTGATTATGATGAAAAAATGTATTTTCATTAGAAGATGATCCATCATTGAATAAAATTGAAAATGTGAAAACTGCTTGGGGCACATTTGAACATAACAAAATTAGCAATTTTGTGAAATATCAAGTTTTTAAAAATTAAATTTTAAAGTTATTGTTTTGTTTTTCGTCCAATGTTATTCTTTGCAAATTAAAAAATCTGGTGTGACTGGTCGTACAGCACACAAATTTCTCTTTCCTTTGGTAATTGAAAGCTGTGTTCTGCGCTTGACACGCCAGACTTTTTGACTAGTAATATATTTAGTTTTCAATAGTAGAGTAATTTTGAATTAAAGAATATGAATTTAGAAACAGAAAAATAATTATATTTTGTTATCATGGCTCCTATCTTTCCTATTAAGTACAGCGAGGGCCACGATTAAGTCCCCACCCAGAGGTCTAGCTGCCTTTAGAGCCTTACGCGTAGGCAACCATTTACGGAGGTCTGTACAAAGTAGTCTTCAAACAATTTTGCGGATGAAATGCGAATATACATTTTAAAGAGAATCTAAAGAATAGTTCATTAATGAATTTTACTCAAAATTGTTAAAGGGAATTTTGAGAAAATCGAAAAAAACTGAAAAAGTACATCAGTAAAGTACTAGTAGTTTTTAACCGATTTTGTTTAAATGCTTGGTGTTACGTCTCATTGGGTTACCTAACTTAAATATGAAATTTCAATCTCCTATGTCTTTTCGTTTTGTTCACATACACACACAGACTGACCATTTTGTGGGACCCACTTTTTTCGAGGTTTTTCTAATATTATAGATAAAATTTAAAATTTTTTTAATAAAGAATGAGTTAGGAATACTACTGCTACGTTTTATTTCAAATGGAACAGAAATTCTTCATTCATTTTATTTGTTTTAGTATTTGTTCAAAGCTGCCCGCTAGATGTCCAAATCTACTCCGACATCGGAGCACATTTGAACAATTTGAGGACCTAATAAAAATATTTATTTTTTTAATCAATTAGTAGGATTTTTTTATTTGATTTTTACGCAATGATTGCTAAATGATGTTGGAATTCAAGAAAAAATTACATTAATAAAAACTAATATTAATAAAATGTTTTTTTTTTATAAATGTCCAAATGATACCCAGTCTCCCCTACTTATTTTTAACAATAAAATAATGAGATGTATATTTTACTGATTAAAACTGAAAAGGGTTTCTGCATTACAAAAATAAGCCATTTGACAAGAGGTTACCTAACTGACTCGAACTGATGCAACAAGCGCTAGGGCGAAACTAGAAGGCGAAATTTATTTTCAATTTTTATTAACAAATATTGTGGCCCTAGAAATGTGGCTCAGAGATAAAACATTAAATTCTGATGCTAGAGGTCGCGGGTTTCCATTCCGTTTCAGGCTTAATAATTTGTTTCACCCTATCAATTGAAATAAGTAGAGTTGGGGTCTCAATGCCCTGAGATGCCGAAAAAGTAGTTAAAAAAACAACAATTTATAAAAATATATAATGTTAATTTCAAATAAATTATACTATTAGAAATTATAATAAAAAATTCCGCAAAACGTATTCATTTGGAGGCGATGGGAGGTCAATACGACCCTCCCTCAAAGAACAATTCTCTGGCTCCTAGTTTCTATTATTTACTTAATGATTTTTGAATTCACTTGTTTAATTTCACTTCTAATAAATATCATTTATTTAGAATAAATTAGATTAAAAAAAACTCTAATTTTGTAAGCCCCCTACCCCTAGACCAAAGTAGGTCTCTGGAGCATCATCAAAAAATCAAACCAGCTCGAGCCGGCCCTGGTTATAGCTACTAGTTCTATCTACATTTTAAATATTGGCTAGAGAAATAATTTTGAATTTCATATTCATATTTTTTTTTTAATGTTATTCATCAAGAGATGAGTTTCCGTTGTCTGAGGAATAGAGCAAGCGAAATGAAAACGATGATATCTGCAGGTGAGACTTTATTAATAAAGTTTGTAATAAAACTAATTGCAGCTAAAGTTGGTGATAAAACGGGCATAAAAGCTTATTCATATTCAAATGCAGCGTTTTTACTTTTTTCATTTAAAATGAACAAAGTCTTTTGTGAATATGAAAAAAAAAACTTTAAGTTAATAATATAAAAATTTATATTCTCTAAATATAAATATTATTTTAAAACACCCTATAATTACAACGGCAAAGAGAAAGAATTTATGATAAATTTGAATTTTTTCTTATTCAAGTCTTTATTGTAAATATAGAAAAAATATTATTTTGCATTAGATTATTGCCTACTATGTTGATGGAATGTTGCGGGTCAGGGGCGAATATAAGGGGGGGAGGGCGAGGGCCCCCCCGAAATTTCCTAAATGCATATACATATATAGGAAACAGAGCCAATAAAAGGATCTCGCCCCCCCCCCCGAAATGTTTCCGCGGCATGAAAAAAATTTTGGTTCCACGGATGGTGCCGCGGGCGGCAAAAATTAAAAAATTTAGCGTCTCTAAAAAAAGGAAAAAATATTTTTCCGAACGAGAAAAAATTTTGGTTCAGTGCCATTGGAAATGGTTCCGCGGGCGGCAAACGAAAAAAATTTAAGGTTCCGCGGGCGGCAAAAATTTAGCGTCACTAAAAAAAAGGTAATATATTTTTACGGACGGGAAAAAATTTTGGTTCCGCGGGCGGCAAACGAAAAAAATTAAAATTATTGGCAAAAATTTTGCCTCTCTAAAAAAAGCTAAAATATTTTTTCGGACGGGAAAAAATTTTGGTTCCGCGAAAAACTTCTGAGATCAGGCCCCCCCCGAAAAAAATTTCTATATACGCCCCTGTTGCGGGTAATATTTCGAATGTTGTGAAGCAATATTCCTGCAACATTGCAAGACAGCGAGTGGAGCGTCCCCCAGTAGCCATCGAAACTATGAATTTTCAATTATATAAATAAATTAATCACCCCTAAATGGCCTCTGTAGCCGAAAAGGGTTAAAAAAAAGTTTGACGTTTTGGCAGGAGTTCTAAGCCATCTTCAGAGCCGGCTGGCAATAATCTAATGTATGGATTTTTTTTTTAAACATTTAGCATGTGGTCTGCTAACAGCAACATGAATTTTTCTTTGCGTTGTAGTTGTTTAAAAAAAAAAAAATTCACACTAGATTATTGTCACCCGGCTTTGAAGATGGCCTAGATCTCGGCCGAAACGCAGCAATTATGGCGAAAATTTGACTAAAAGAAAATTTGGCTGAACATTTCTTTTTATTTTTATCACTCCATCATCTTCAAGCCTATTATTCTCAGAAACTATTAAATCGAGCAAAAAATAATAATAATAAAAAAAAAAAAAAACAATAAAATTATTTTCTATTTTTATTATATTCATCAAATTAATATGAAAAAATAAATTGGAATAATTACCAGAAAAGAATGTTTTATTTTTGTAAAAGAAAATAATTTTGGAAAAAATTATGAGTTTTGGGAGGAATGGAGGATCCAATCAAATGTGTTGAGACAATAAAGATAAAGAGAGGAGATAATAAAGAGAAGAAAAAGGTCAATGAATAGAAGTCTAGGAGGGGGAAAATTTACCTCCCCTTTTTATTTTTTTAATCAACGGGAACGATTAATAAATGATTACAATTAATATTTAAAAAAAATCTATTTGGATACTAGTATTCATAAAAAATAAAAAATACTCTTTGAATATTTAATCGAGTCAAAGAGATCAATACAACAATTGGAAGTACAGTCTTATTGAAAAAGAAGTTGCATCTCTTGTGATTGGTTTATATTTATAGCAGCCAAATTGTAATAAAAACCAGAAAAGAAAAAAGGAACAAAGTTTAATATTGTTAAAAGAAAATAATTAAGGTTTTGAAAAAATATGTCTTTGGGGAGAAATAGAAGATACAATCAACTGTGCTAGGACAATATGCAAAAAAATAATGAATAGGCGTCTGGGAGGGGGAAATTTACCTCCCCTTTTCTTAAATTAACAATTTTGGAAACAATTAATAAATGATTACAATTAAAAAAAAAAAAATCCCTTTCCATTAAAATATTTTTGAGAAATAGACTTATATTTATTTAAAAAAATTATATATCAATATAATTTTGTAATAAATAAAGGTTCGGTAAATTAGTTTTTTGTTTTAATATGTAAATAGAAAAAAAATAATTAGGAAAGCATGATGGCGTAGGGTACCTGGATTTGGATGCAAGCGAGCGTTTTGAAGGAATCCTTGGAAGAGTTAATGAAGGACAGCTGAGATGGCTGGCAGTCATCACTCGAGGTGTGAAGAGTGCTCAGGTAAATGTTCAAACATGAGGAAGGTGTGGGTTCAAATAACACAATCAAAGGTAGCTTCTTTTATTGGATCAAACAAGCACTAATTAGATCTTTAACACTTGCCCTCATTATGGCGACTGATCGGACAACGGCAAGCAGAGAGAGAGATGACTTGATGCCAACACACGTCTAAAAGAAGCGCTCTCATTGGTTAGGGGGTTTCACTATCGGCCAATCACAAAAGGCTTATCAAATACACATGCCAGTTGGAATAAAGACTTGCACTGGACTTGCATGCAAATGTGACGTCATATTCAAACGAAAAGAAACATTACTACTATTTACAGACGAGTAAATTACATTGTTATTTACGCGTAAATTACTACCTTGTAAATAACTGCAAAAAAAACAACTACTTGAAAAAAAAACAGATTAAAAGCTTCTATTTCATATTTTTTTTGTTTTAGAGCATTGACGATGTTGTTTTCTTTATTTAGTGAATAATATAATCAATAAATAATTAAAAAATGAATTTCAAAAATTAAATATGGTAACCTAAGTGTCTTAATAGTTAATTAAATCTTATAAAAATTTTATCTTAATTAAACTTATTTATTAAAAATAATTAAAATTTTATACTGTTAAAAATGTTTTGTTTAAATTTTTAAATAAATTTTTAATATAAACCTTAGGTAATCCTAAGGTTTTTTTTTTAACTCTTTACCATTTCATTTGTAAGTACATTCAGTGGCGTACCGAAGGGGGGGGGGACGAGGGGGGGCGGTCCGCCCCAGGCCCCGAGCCGGCATAGGCCCCCATATATTTATAAAAAAAGAAAATTTAATGAAAATTTCTCTTTAAGAGGCCCCGGGGCCCTCAGGGCTCAAGTAAAAATGGGAAAATTTAGATAAAAAAAAGAAAATTTAATGAAAATTTCTCTTTGAGGGGGCCCTTGGGGTTCAGGGATATACGGTATTTTAAAAATATTTTTGTGTATGTAGGCGAACGATATTTAAAGATGAGCACCCCCCCCAAAAAAAAAATCAATATAAGGCCCCCCTCTTCTAGTGCCGCCCCAGGCCCCCAACTACCTCGGTACGCCTATGAGTACATTTATTATTTTCTTTAATTAATTAATATCAGATAATTAAATTCAGTTTGCTTTTATTTTTATTTTTTTTGTTTCAGATAAAGAACAAAATGAGAATATACATTCCAAATAGGATATAAAAAATAAATGATTTTTGAATTTTAATCAAAATTTTTGAATTTTGAGAAAATTGAAAAAAACTGAAAAAGTGCATCAGTTAAGTACTAGTACTCTTTGGCCGATTTTGTTTAAAAGCTTATTTTCACACTTCAGGGAACAGCGGCGTAACTAGTCTTTGAGGGCGGAGGGGGCGAAGCTCAACTGGAGTGCCGTTTTTCGTTCGACCTTTTTTTTTAATATTCGAATCTCGGTAGGGCTTTTTTGTAATTTTCTCCGGATTTGTATAAAATGAATTTATTATGAAATTTCAAAAAAAAGCCGTAGATTTTGAGAAAAAGCGAATGCGCAACGGGCTCCAAAAGCTGATGCGCCTGGGGCGGGGGGGGCGGCGTCCCCCTTCGCCCCCACCTGGATATATAAATATATATAGAAATTCGATGTCGAGGATTTTGACGGATATACACGTTTTGGGGTCCCCTGGATCTAAAAAAAGTGGTTTTCGCGAAATGGTGTGTCTGTGTGTGTACATAGGCGCCGGAACTGGGGGGGGGGCAACGCTACATTGCCCCCCTGGCATCCTACAGGGGGTGGCAGAGGGGGGCAAAATTTCTTCTTTTATTTCATTTATTTTTAAAAATGATATATTTTTACTTTTGAAAAATAAAATCTTTTAAATTAAAAAAAAATTAAAAGAGTAAGAAATTCATTTTTTTCAAATTTTTGATAAAATCACTAGCAAATTTTTTAAAATTTTAATTTTATTAAAATTGTGATTTTATTTAAAATTTTAAAGCTTTATTGTCTAGTAGAT
>JAKCPI010023186.1:0-29492 GCA_023213315.1 Euborellia annulipes | reverse complement strand
CAGATAAATGCAATTTTGGCCCTCGGGTGTGGCGTAGTAGGTAGCGTGCCTACCTCCTATACCAAACGTCGCGGGTTCGGACCCAGGCAGTCCCATGATTTTATTTAAGCCATTTGGATACCAGATGGCTTAAATAGAAATGCCTGAACCCACAATAGATAATATATATTACAAAGGTTATCGTCTAAAAGTCTTAAATGGCCTGAGTTGCCGAAAAGACTGTGTGAATGTGAGTGTGAATGAGAAAAAAGTGTGAATGTTTAAAAAAAATGCAATTTTGTCGGTGGGGCCGTTATTTTATTTTTTTTATTTTAGGCCTTTTTCGACATCAAAGGCTATTTAGACCCCGTCCCTATTTATTTAAATTCATTGGTAGCCAATTCAATTTAAATAAATTTTTGTCGCATGGGACGAGATGCGAACCCGGTGGGAACGGCTGGATGGGAGATTCAATTTACTGGAGGGCCTCTCTGAGAGATGAAATTTAAAAAAAAATTAATACAGTACTTAAAAATTTGACTTGTATATATATTCTTGTAAACAAGTACAGAATGCAACTTTAAATTACCAAAAGTAAGAGAAAGTTGTGTGCTGTGCGACCAATATAAGGGACTTGATAATTAAATAAATTTTAACTAGATAGAGCCTTGTTTGAAAAGAATGGAATTTTTTTCATTCAATGCTCAAATAGACTGTTCATTAGCCAGTCAATATACCGTTTAAGATAGCAAGTTTGCGAGATATGTTTGTGCTTAAAATTGGGCAAAATTGCACCCCTTGGAGTCGAACCAGGACCTCCACGCTTTCGCGGCGGGAGGACTACCCTTATCCTAGGGCGCCCGACCAATTAATTTTGTTCAAAGCGTTTTAGCTTTGAAATCAAGAGATTTGTATTTGAAGCAATCGGACTTGTACTTCTCTCATTTATAATTCTGGTATAATAATATGCCCTGAGCCTTAGCACAGGGTTATAAGTCTCGCTTCTTGTTTGAAGGGTGAGAGATTTATTTGAGTTACTGGAGTAACTAGCATAAGTGGCATCCGATGCGGATTTTGTGGTGTCACACGAAGAATGAAAACTTTTTTATTAGTCTTTTCGGCATATTAGGCCACATAGACTTTCACTTTTCCGCCTAAAGATACAATTCATTTTGTATTAATTTTATAGAAAATTGATATATTAAATCTTTATTTATTTTTATTTTTTTCACGGGCGGGTGTTAACCCAGTGCGGCACGCTCACTCTGCTCCCCCTCCACAAATTTGAGTTATTTAATTAAGTTAGGCAGCCAGAGGCGTGAATTTGGATTCCCCTGAATCCAAAAAAGTGGTTTTCGCAACATGGTCTGTCTGTCTGTGTGTCTGTGAACGAAATATCTCAGGAACTAAATGAGCTACAAGGTTGAAATTTCATATTTAAATTAGGTACCCCACCAAGGGGTGAAAATAAGCTTTTGAACAAAATTGGCCAAAAAGTACATTTTCATTTTTTTTTTTCGATTTTCTCAAAATTGGCTTTAACAATATATTAATATCAGTAAAATCTTTTGTGAAAATTGTTTGAAGTACACTTTAATAATGTATTTCAGATTTTTCAAATTCACTTTCCGGCTCTTCCTTCCATAGAGCCAATGCTAAATCCCTATGGGGATTTGCATGTTAATTTTGATTCAAAAGGGGGTCATCAGGTCCTCTTTGGAATTTTTTACACATTAAAAAAATTTTTTCCAATTCTTATGAGATTTTGTATTTATTAGGATTCTCTATTGTGTATAAAATGTCCAAATGCCCTCGGGGCTTGGTGTAGAGGTTAGCGTGCTAACCTCGTATACCAAACGTCGCGGGTTCGGACCCAGGCAGTCCGATTATTTTATTTAAGCCAATTGGATACCAGATGGCTTAAATAGAAATGCCTGAACCCCAAATTGATATATTAATTACAACGGTTATCGTCAAAGTCTTATATGGCCTAAGTTGCCGAAAAGAAAAAATTGTGTAAATGAGTGTGTGAGTGAGAAAAAAAAAAAAAAAAAATTTGTTTTTTTTTAAAAAAAAAAAAAAAAAAAAATATACCAATTTTATACAAAATTTGTTTAAAATAAAATTCCCTGAACCCCAAATAAATGGGGGAAGAAGAAGGAGAGGAGGAGGAGGAAGAAGAAAAAAAAAAAGAAGAGTTTTTTTTTTAAAAAAAAAAAAAAAAAAAAAAAAAAAACCAATTAAATACCAAAAAGTTTAAATAAAATACCTCCACCCCAAATAAATGTATATATTAATAAATAACGGTTATCGTAAAGTTGCCGAAAAGACAGTGTGAATGTGTGTGTGAGTGTGAGTGTGAATGAGAAAAAAAAATATGTCCAAATATGAGATTAAAATTTTGAAAAATAACCATAGTTTATTTCAAGCAGTCAACATTTAAAATGCAAGTTTGAAACTAAGGTGCTATGGGAAACTAAATATATCTCGACACAAAAAATCTGGTGGGACCAGCACGGTGCACAACTTTCTCTTACCGAAGGGTAAGAGAAAGTTGTCTGCTATGCGCCAGTCACACCAGATTTTTTTTATTAAAATCTGTTAATTATCTGCTTTAGTGGTCGGTTGTTATTATAACAAAAACTGCGATTGAGCTAATTTAAGAGACGAGAGCGAAATGGATGTATGCCGACGATTGAGGAAGGAAGTAGTAGCAAGGAGAGGTAGTTTTATTTTTTATTTTTTTTTTTCTTCTGCGGCGGGTGTCCAGTCTGGGCCACGTTGGCCCCATTCCGGTGGGACCGCTACTCGGCCGGACTCTTAGGCGCTGGGCGCCAGACAGGTGCTCTCTCCGAGGCCATGAAGTCTTCCGCTCTCGCATTCGCAGTTCTTCTTTTGACGATCACGTTAGCAAGCGGCTCGCCGCTTCAATGGCTCACTGCCACACGACTTGTATTACGCCGGGCTTTACATCTCGCATCCGTTTATCAACCGGAATGGCGACTGTTGCGCTGCCTGGCGCTTGCCTCTGCGCCTAAGGTAATTGGTCAGCTTCTTTCTAACGGCTACCGGAGTTACTCCCGGATACCAGGGCATTTTCACTGATTTTATTTTTAACTAGCCTCGGGCTTTTCGCCTCATTTTAAACAGCCTTGCCAAAAGTATTATAAAATTTATAATGGGGCGTAGCGAGAGTAAACAGCGCCTGAGGCAAATACCAACGATAATTTTTTTTTATAAAAATATTATTTTTTCAAAACTTTCGAGATTTAATATAAATTAGTAAATTGTTGTGCCAACTTAATGGATTATTTTTGATATTATTGTTAATATTAACTAAGCCGCGGCGTAACTAGCTTTTGAGGGCGCAGGTGGGGGGGGGGGGGGGGGGCATAGCTCAACTGGGGTTCCGTTTTTCGTTCGAACTTTTTTTAGTAGGCTATACGAATCTCATTTGACCTTTTTTTTAGTATTCGAATCTCGTTAGAGCATTTTTTTTTTTTGTAATTTTTCTCCGGATTTGTGATATAAAATGAATTTATTATGAAATTTCAAAAAAAAAGTCAGAGATTTTGGGAAAAAGCTGAAAAGCAAGATGCGCGAGGGCACCTATGTCGGTATCGAGGGGCGCCTGGGGCGGGGAGGGCGATACGCTACTGTAACTAAGTAGAGCTTTGTTTGCAAAAAGATGAATTTTTTTTCAATCAACTCTCAAATTGACCGTATTATTAACTTATTATTAATTTAAAAAAAGATTGAAATTGATATAAAGGCTATGATCTGCCAGGAACAGCAGGAATAAATGAAAAAGAAGAGATGGCCAATAAGATTTAATTGTACAGTGAGTGGCACAATTAAGTCCTCACCTGATAGCTTTAGCCTTAAGTATTTGGTATATAGTGAAATAATTTTAATTACCGAAAAGATAAAACGTAAAATCTGGTACAGATTATTTTATTTTACCCTTTCAATTTTAAAATTATTTCACCATTTACCAAATACTATATCATATACTTAATGCTAAAGCTATCAGGTGGGGACTTAATTGTGGTGCTCACTGTACAATACCTTTCTGTTCTAGTTTGTGAATATCTTAACAATATTCCGTATTTGAAGGTATTATTTAAAAAATGTCCATCCCCCTTCCTGTAAATTGAATCTTCCAACCGACCGCCCCCACCGAGTTCGCATCCCATCGCGTTTATTTAAATTGAATTGGCTACCAATCAATTTAAATAAATAGAGACGGGGGTCTAAATATGGCCGAAAAATACCTTAAATAATAATAAAAAAAAACTGTCCCCACCGACAAAATTGCATTAATCCGTCCCTGCATCTTTCAAAAAATGTATACCTTGGCAACTCCCACATAATATATTATTAGGCTTTATTTATATATCTTATTTCATATTTTTCTTAAAATTTTTGTCTAATATATTTAAATAAAGTATAGGCGCTTGTAGCTTATAATCCTTGACAGTAAGAGATGGTGGGTAAAAGGGACGAATTTAATTTTTGTTCATCCATGTACAATTTTTGAATAGAAAAGAGAGAGTTGCTGGAGTAGTCAAAATAATAGTATTGTCCTAATTTTTTGATTAAATCATGTTTTTATCTTAAAATTAGGGATTCAAAATCTGGTGTAATGGCACAGCACTCAACTTTCTCTTAGCTCAGGTAAGATAACTAAAAAAATTTAAATTTAAATTTTTAATAATTTCTTAATACTTAAAAATTTGATTTGTTTATAATATATTCTTGTAAAATTTAAATAACCTAAAGTAAGAGAAAGTTGTGTGTTGTGCGACTAGTCACACCAAATTACCACCCTCTCCCGAAAAACTTTGAATCCTTGAAATAAACCGAAAAAGAATTAGATTAAGTGAAGAAAACTAAATTTTTCAAGTTATTCCATATGTTAACTTTGCATTACAGTAGCCCTCCGATCATACATTATTATTTATTGGTAAAGAATATTATTTTTTATTTAATTTTAATTTTTATAAACATAATGGGGGACTCCGGAATCCCTAAAAATTATAAATAAAGAGAAAATATATAGATAGGTGTTAAAATTTTAAATTCTGTTAGAAATTAAAAAAAAATAAGTTGTGAAAATAAAAATGGAAAGTATTTTGATATTGTTGAAATAATAACATCAATTTTGTTTAAGTGGCCTAAATGAATTTTAAAAAACTTTTAACTATGAAATATAGGCCTAGAGCCAAAATTCTGTCCTATTGGTCTAAACTAAGCTTTAAAAAATTAAAAATATCTAATGTAGGTAAGAAATTGTAAGAAAGTCATTAGCATATAAATATATAAAATTTATTCGATTAATTTTAATTTTCTCCTACCTTAGGTGGCGTCCAAAGAATCAGAAGCGGAAAACAATCGAGAAGTCCGGGAACTTTTTCGCACTCTTGTCAAATTAAAGTCACGGTTGCAACGATTTCGACGACGACGGCCTCAAGCAGCTGCGGCTGCTGCAGCTCTCGAAGAGGCGCTGCAACTCTATGCCGCGGCATCCGTCACATTACTCGCCGAAGAGGCAGCTGCAGAGGCCTATGCAGCAGCAGAGGCAGCTCGTAATGGCCGGCAGATCGCGTTAACGCATCAAGTAAATACCTGAAATTAAAAAAAAACATCTATTACTCTTTAAAAAAATATGTATTTTTCAGGGCTGGCTGGATTGGGTTCAGAATTTAGCTGTCTCCCCTGTTGGTGTCTGTTCTCGCGATTATGTCTGGTCTAAAATGGAAGCTTGGATTGATTTTGAGTGAACATTTGCTCGCTGGCCGAACAAATATTTATTTATTTATTTGTGATTGTAACATATTTATATTTTTGTTCCTTTTTAATATAAGAAAATAAATATATTTTTTTTTAATTAAAAACAATTTTTTTTTTAATAAAATTAATATCTAAACTTTTTATAATTCTCATTTTTATCAAATTCAATTTAAATAATTTTATTCATTTAGACAAGAAAAAAACGGTAATATTTATGTCTTGATTTCAATAATTTCCCGGGGCTTGGTGTAGTTGGTAGCGCGCCTACCTTCTATACCGAACTTCGTGGGTTCGGACCCCAGGCAGTCCGATGATTTTATTTAAGCCATTGGATAAATGGCTTAAATAGATATGCCTGGACCCCCAAAAGATATTATCATATATAACGGTTATCTTAAAGTCTTATATGGCCGAAGTTGCGTGATTGTGTGTGTGAGTGTGAGTGTGAATGAGAAAAAAGTGTGATTTTTTTTTTTTTTTAATTATAATGATAGTGATAATCCTGATTATATGTATTGTTTGTAATGTAGGTCCTGAAGATGGGTGACGTTTAGTCCCCGAAACGTCGACAGAGGAAAAATAAATAATTCGGGCCGATAGAAGTCTTCTTTCATTTCGTCTTTTATCTAATAAAGATAATTTTGATAGAAATTTACGAATAAAAAAGTTAGAAAATTGGCATTTTATTTTAAGATGGACGTATGCTTTGAATTTCCATGTTAAAATGAAAACCTTGGGTAGAAATCAAGACTTAAAATATCTGAAATGCAAATGAAGTTGGCTTCATTATACAGTAGATCCGCATGATAAAAAATTTATTTTTACTATGCTCGCTCTATGGTAAAAATTAGGGTAAAGGACTTCGCCAGGACTTTTACCTGACTGGTGGGGAATCCGACCAGCTGATGATCCGCAATTTTTCCGATAGAAAAAATTTTGAGAAAGTAAAAAAAAGTAAAGTACTTTTTGACAGTTGATTGTTCATTAATACTGACTTTTCGGGATACATAATAAATTATTAAAAGGACCATAGATGAAAATTAACTTTAAATTTCAAACAAAACAAAAAAAAAACATCTTATTAATGAAAATAGAAGTATCGTACCATCTATCATTATTTCTTAGCAGTTATTTTGAACGTTTTGGCTCCAGGCATAGTTTATTCCTCTCAACCTCACATATACCTTTAATCTTTTTAAATTTTCTATTCATCCATTGTATTTGCAAAACTTCAAGTTCAAATGATATCAGTACGACGTAAGAACAAATTTTATTTTATTTTTTTGTAGTTAAAAAAATTATTTTAACTAATTATTTTTTATATTCGTAATTATTCAAACAAAGAGAGAAGGAGAGAGATCGCTCCATTATGATTAAAAGTAAATATAAAAAAGTTCTTTTTCATTTTATTAGCAGTTTAATTTCAGAGTATGTAAACAAAAAAGTATTTGTGTTAATTTTACTAAAATAATTCCACGAAATTCAGTAATTAATCGGATAGGTATTAAATTATATACTGTTGTTTATATACGGTAGATAAAAAATGAACAAATTTCCGACTTTGTTTTTATTCAAAATTCTAGAATTCAAGGAAAAAAATTAATTAAAAAAAATTTTAATTTAATTATAAGGCCAAAAAAATAAATACTTTTGCGTATTATCCGTTTATTTGCAAATATTTCGACCCCAGTGATATGGAATCATCTTCAGTACAGATGTTTTGCAAATTGTTACTTTCTCCCATCCAATATGACAAAATAGCTGAGCATTCCGTGAATTCAATTTTTATAAAAATGTCCATGAATTTTTATAAAAATTGCATTCACGAATGAATTCTCAGCTATTTTGTCATGTTGGATGGGAGAAAGGGTAGGATTATTTTTTTTCGAAGATTCTTGAATTTTGAATAATAACGAAACGAAAAATTTGTTCATTTTGAAAAACAGAAATATATTAAATACTATTCCAATTTGTTTGGTAAAAGTTTTAAGTTTTTTAATAATACGTTCTTTTTGAAACAGAGAAATAAACATTATATGATTTTTACTTTCCTCTTACCTCTATATATATGTTTAATATATATAGAGAGAAAGTATTGGATTCATGTCAAAAATTCTATGTCGAGATTTTGATGGATCTTCACGTTTTGAGGTCCCCTGAATCCAAAAAAGTGGTTTTCGCGACATGGTCTCTCTCTGTGTGTGTGTGTGTGTGTGTGTCTGTGAACAAAATATCTCAAGAACGAAAAGAGCTAGGGGCTGAAATTTTATATTTAAGTTAGGCACCCCCCTGGGACGCGACACGAAGCTTTTGAACAAAATCGAGGAAGTTGGTCAAACAGAGCGTGACAGACGGGCAGACGGACACTCCGCAATTATTATATATAGATTACCTATTGCCTAGTACCTATTGTAATATTATTACACATATTATTTTTACAAAATTTAATACGAGATTATTAAAAATTGTAAAATATATGTGATATATTTGTAATAACGATAATTTTTGTTTCTTTGCGCCTACAAATAGGCAGCCAATACTATGATATATTTTTTCTAAGCTTCCCGGAGTTGAAAAAAAATTATTTTTTATAAACTTTTCTTTTGTTTTTATATATTTTCTTTGTTTTTATATATTTTTTATCGTAAGGAAGGTAAATGCTCAGCCAGGAGAATAAAACATTATTTAAATTCTTTTAGTCAACGTTTCGGACGCCAATCGTGATGTCCTTGTTCGGGACAATACACACATAGATGTTACTGAAATCATCATACTATAATATAAAGCCCTAGCGGCTGACTTCCTGTGTGTATGTGCCTATCAGGGCGCTGATTGGCCAGAATAAAAGGACCTTCTCTTTGTGTATGAGAAGAGCTCTCTGTGCGTTATTTTTTTCAATTCAATTGGAGATGCCTAGTTCAAATATTTTATATAGGCCTATTACACAATAACATCTATGTGTGTTTTGTAATAGCCTTTGGTCCCGAAAAAAGACGCGATTGGCGTCCGAAACGTTGACCAATAGAATTTAAATATTTTTTTACTTTCTCTTACCTATGTATCTATGTAATATATATATAGAGAGAAAGTATTGGATTCATGTCAAAAATTCGATGTCGAGATTTTGATGGATCTTCACGTTTTGAGGTCCCCTGAATCCAAAAAAGTGGTTTTCGCGACATGGTCTGTCTGTGGGTGTGTGGGTGTGTGGGTGGGTGTGTGTGTGTGTGGGTGGGTGTGTGTTCAATTTTAAGCATGAAGGAATTGAGCTATGAGGCTTAAATTTTATATATAAGTTAAACACCCCCGGGACCGGAAAAATAAGCTTTTAATCAAAATCGGCCAAAGAGTACTAGTACTTTACTGATGTACTTTTTCAGTTTTTTTCGATTTTCTCAAAATTCGCTCTAACGATTTTGATTAAAATTCAAAAATCAATTATTTTTTAGATGCTCTTTCAAATGTATATTCTTGTTTTGCCCTCAAAATTGTTTGAAGCACACTTTACTCTTGTGCTTCATAGGAAAGATAGGAAAAATGGTTGCCATGGTTACAAAATATAAATATTTTCCCATACTTATAAATTTTACATCTGAATTCAAATATTCCCTACTGCCGGGAACTAAATACATGTCGACACAAAAAATCTGGTGTGACAAGCACAGTACACAACTTTCGATTACCGAAGGTAAGAGAAAGTTGTGTGCTGTCGCCAGTCACACCAGATTTTTATTCTCGTGGCGCATTTCCTATCCTTATGATTCATATATAACAGCCATTTTACACTTATTATATTTTTTAGTTGAAATGTGTACATTTCAAATTGTAATGTTCTTTGTCTATAACAAGAAATGCTGCTACCCAGCGGATATTAAGACACGCTGCTATTTTGGATTTTACCGTCTAGGTCGCAGCACTTTCTAACCGTTATAGAAATTGAATCTTGTTCATTCATTCTTTCTTCTACTGATTCAGTTGCACTTGCAGCTAGAATCATGAAATACATGTTCATATGATAGTGAATTTATTTGAAATGAGATGCATGTAACGTTATCTGGAATGCATAAGGATGCATGTTGTGTTTATTGATTATACTCATAAGAATTCAATTTTTTACTTTCTCTTACCTCTATATATATGAGAGAGAAAGTATTAGATTCATGTCAAAAATTCGATGTCGAGATTTTGATGGATATACAGGTTTTGAGGTCCCCTGAATCCAAAAAAGTGGTTTTCGCGACATGGTCTGTCTGTCTGTGTGTATTCAATTTTAAGTATGAAGGAATTGAGTTATGAAGCTGAAAATGAAATAATACTCATACTAGGTCATTTAGAATTGAAAATTTATTCTTTCCCAATTGACTGATAAATTTTCCATTATGTGAGTTTGCTGATTTGATCAAAACAAGGGTGCTGATCTCTTTTACCCTGTAAAGATGCGATTAAGAAAAAACTTTTTAAAATTGTCTTGTTTTGAAATATTAATTAATTAGATATCAATCTCTATCTTAATAGAAGAAAATTAAAATTTGAGTTAAAAATCAATTACCTACCCTTAAATCAAGGGTTCTTATGTTTTTATTGTTCCGCGGACCACTTTGGCAATAACAAAGAGCCAGACTCTTCAGAATGATATCGAAGAATCAAATCAAATTTAGATTTGATTATTCAGACCTCAGTCATCGTAATCCACGAGTTAAGACCCTGATTTAAGTGCTTTTGTGAATTAAAATTTAAAATTCATTCTCACATTTCATTCATTTTTAAAATTATACGTAAATGTACCGGTATAGGCCTATATCATAGGTTCTCAAACTTTTTTTTTTTTTTCTCAAACACGTCACGTATCATTCACATGTTTAAAAGAGACCGTCACATTTTGGCAACAACTCTGAATTATTTTCTTATTTTATTTTATTTTTTATTTTTGGTTGCTTGTAGCCAGAGGTCATAAAAGGCCTACAAACCAACCAGTTAGCAAAAAAAACTGTCGTACATATCTACAAACTAATAAATATTCCAAAAGATTTTCAAAATATTGCACAAGTAAGTAAGCCCCTTTAAAAACAAATAATTTTGGCAAATAGTTTGTCTGCTTTCGTAATTGTATTTTTTTTTTAATAAAATAAATTTTAGTTTTTTGATATTATTTTTTTTTTTTTTTTGAAAAAATAAAATTACAATTACGTAAGCAGACAAACTATTTGCCAAAATTATTTGTTTTTAAAGGGGCTTACTTACTTGTGCAATATTTTGAAAATCTTTTGGAATATTAATTAGTTTGTAGATATGTATAAAAATCTTATGTGACTGGTCGCACAGCATTATCTACGGTAAGTGAAAGTTGTTCTATGCTTGTCACACCCGATTTTTGTGACGGATCCGTAAGATCAGAATTCAAGATGTAAAATTTATAAAAATAAAAAAATATTTTTATATTTTGAGAAATTATGTTCACAGACACACACTCAATTTTGCGGGACCCTCTCTTTTGGAAGCAGGGAACATTAATATAGCAGTATATATTTCCATCAAAATATCGACATCGCATTTTGACACGAATGCGATACCTTCTCTCTATATATACAGGTAAGAGAAAGTAAAAAATAAAAGCTGATAAATTGAACAGTAGAAATGTCAATAAAAAAATATCGGCCTCTGGCCTCCTATAAACATTAAGTTTACATAATTAAATCCCCAAAACTTTCTCGTATATTCTTTTGGAATTACGTTTGTTTGTTTGTGTGTGTGTGTGTGAACATGATTGCTTAAAAATGCAAGAAGCCAGATCGACGAAATTCGGTATATACTCCGTACACTAAAATTGTAGATTCCTATCAACTTTTCAAGTAAATACTTCACCTGGAAGTAGTATTTTACCTAAAAAGTTTTTTTTTTTTTAATTTTGAAATTTTCAATTTTTTTTTGTTTTTGTTATGTATATATAAACGAATCGAATTTGTGAAAAAAATGACACCTGTATGATTTTTTTTTTTAAATTTAACGAAAATTTTCTTTTTCTTTGTTGATTATTTCAAAAACTACTCAGTTTTCAAAAAGATAAAAACCTTTTGAAATAGAGTAATTTATCATAAAATAACAAAAAAAATTGGGAAAATTTCAAAATTTTTGAAAGAACTTTTTAGGTAAAATACTACTTCCAGGTGACGTATTTACTTGAAAAGTTGATAGGAATCTACATATATACGTATATACCAAATTACGATACTTTCTCTACTATGTATACAAGAAAGTAAAAAGATTAAAATCCCGATACACACTCTTAATCAACGAGTTGAAATCTCTATAATATGATATTAAAAATTAATTGAATGAAATCAATATTAATACAAGAATAATGATTGATTTTTTTTTCATTTGATAAAATGCAGATAGGGGCTTATCACATATGTATACATATTTGAAGCTTTTATGTACTTAGTTGTAGAATATAAAATCGCACACTCTGTTGATCTCTTTTCTCCGATGGCGATGCTTCTGTTCCTCTTTCTTTCCTCAAGTTATTTTCTGTTAACGAAATCGAAAACTTGTCGTCCTGGGGAGACTTTTTTCCAGGAACATTGCTATTCCATACAGAAGAATACTCTTGAGGGCACAACAGGTAGGTTTAATTTCCAAGAAATTGATTTTTAAGTTTCGTATAATCTATCATCCTCTTCATTTGAAGTATAGTTTGTATAAATAAACGGTGACTGCTTTTTTCGTTCACAAATTTATTTAGGTCTCGAAATAAGAATGTTATTCATAGCGGTGGGGGGCCCCCCTCCGGGGTTTCTTTTATTTCATTTAGTTTTAAAAATGATATATTTTAAAATTTTTTTATTTAAATTAAAAAACTTAGTAACAACTAAGTTACTTCGTAAAAGTCGACCTTTTTAAGCAAAAGAGTAATTTCTTATTCAAAACAATATTCACAAATAAATAATTATATTTGAGTTCAAATAGTGGCCAATTCAAAATCATTCTGGTGCAAAAAAGATCTTTGGTAACTCGTGGTCGCGATCCATGTACTCGCCAGAGGTGAGCCCCTGAGTTTTTGTAATTATTTTTTCTCACAACTGGGATGCGCTTTGTAAATATAAATAAAATCCCACATCAAAATAAATATTATTCAAGAGGCTCTTAACGGAAGAGGTGAAGCGACGATGATGATGCACTTGTTGATTAAATTAAATATCGATTAAAGGGAGTTGATGATGATTTGCTGCTTTTGGGAAATTAATCGTTAAATTTATGATAAGTTTCAACTGATAACAAGATCTGCAATCGTAATTGGCACTAATACAAAAACAACAACAATTGATTGACTAATGAATTTTAAAATATTTTTGGAAAAAAATTATTATACTAGTAAAAGACTAAGATTAAGTCAAAAGAACTAAATTTTTCAAATTGTTCCATATGTTAACTTTGCATTACAGTATCCCTCCGATCACATCTTTTAGATAAATGAAAGAAGAATAAATTTATTTAAAATTAATTTTTATATACCAAATGGAGGGCCCCGAAATCACGAAAAATTATAAATAAAGAAAAAAATATATAAATGGTGTTAAAATTTTTAAATACTTTTAGAAATTTAAAAAAAAAATATTTTAATTTTCAATTACATAAATGATGATCGTGAAATATGTATTCCAAAAAAAGAGTGTCGATAAATGATTAATAATATTTTGTTGGTCGAGACGTTTTCTGGGGTCTCCCGGGAATCGAACCCGGATAGTCTTAAATTACCGATGATCAGGGACGTTTGAGCCATCAACAAATAAATATACTCGCATAAATTGTTAAATATAAACTTGTCAAGTTCAAATCGAGGCATTCATTAAATATTAATATTTCACTAATTATTCAAATCTCGTAAACTATTTAATTGAAATTTTATTTTTTGAAAAATGAGAATAATAAAAACTGGACCTATTCATTATAAATTCGTTCGTTTTTTTTTCATTTGTTTATTTAGAGATAGACAACCAATTCACTAATCTATTTTTTGATTGAAAACTCATCGAAGGTTTAGAATCTAAGTATGTAGATTTCTGCAATTAATCAAATGAATTTGTAATTTGGGTTTCAATCTGGTGTGACTGGTCGCACAGCACACAATTTTCTATTACCTTCGATAATCGAAAGTTGTGTTCTGTGCTTGTCACGCCAGATTTTTTTGTGTCGAGATATATTTAGTTTCCACTGATATATTATAATTCAAGATGTAAAATTTATAAACATGGGAAAATATTTATATTTTGTTACCATGGCAACCATTTATTCTAATATTTCTTATGAAGTGTAATGAGTGGGATCTTTGGAGGTCGAGAGATATTAAAGTGTGCTTCAAACAATTTTTAGAGCAAAATGAGAATATATATTAGAAAGAGCATCTAAAAAATAATTGATTTTTGAATTTTAATCAAAATCGTTAGAGCGAATTTTCAGAAAATCGAATAAAACTGAAAAAGTACATCAGTAAAGTACTAGTACTCTTTGGCCGATTTTGTTCAAAAGCTTCGTGTTACGTCCCTGGGGGGTAGGGGGGAGGTAGGTGCCTAACTTAAATATAAAATTTCAATCACCTAGCTTGAGATATTTTGTTCAGAGACAGACAGACCATGTCGCGAAAACCACTTTTTTCGATTCAGAGGACCTTAAAACGTGTATATCCATCAAAATCTCAACATCAAATTTTTGACATGAGACCAATACTTTCTCTCTCTATATATTAACATATATAGAGGTAAGAGAAAGTAAAAAAGATTGATTTGTGAAATAATTGGGTTAATTTCATTTTTATATCAATCTTATTTTTTTCTTCTTATTTTAATAAAGTCCCTTAACAAGAAGTATATAACCTGTCTAAAACGAAAAGATCTTTAACAATTTCCTGTCAATGACATCCTCTTATTAGCGATATTAAAATAGACAGTCAGTGAAATATCGATTATTTATTTTCTTATTTCCGTTTCATAAAGAATTTCCATTTTTATTTTATTTTTATTTTTCGAAATATTCTAATTTAAGAACTGGAAAAGTTTATTAAATTTAAATAAAATCTTCAGCAATGATGGATGAAGATGAATCGCGAGGTAAAAGATATCAAATAAAATTAATAATCCTTTTAGCAGGATTATTATTTTTATTATTGAGCTCTTCAGTTTGTAACTGTGTTTTTTTTTTATTTGGCCAGGTCTCTACAAGAATGTGCTATGCACAGAGCCGGGCTCCAATTTGTTTGCCATCGACTCAGAAACGGAAATGCAATTTGTCCAATCATTTTTGGAAGATATGTTTCCAGGTAAGTCTTAGGGGGTAGAAATTAATTATTCACATTTATGATTATAATAAATCATGTGACTTTTCACTTTTACTTAGAGTTAACTACACGGACGCATTATGATTTTTAAGGTTCAATTCGCGAATTTTATTTTTAAGCATCTTACTTCTCTTCAATTTCGAATGAATATTATTTAAAATAATAAAAAAAAATTGAAATAGTCTAATTAGGTAGTATCAAAAGTATCAAATGGCTATGGAAAGAGCAACCGTTAAGCGGCGAAAGCTCGGGTTGGTGACCCCGAATAATCAGTGTGTGGAAAGTCCTTCGGTAGCCGTCGGTATTATGTTTTTACATATTTATATAAATAATTTCCTATCTATTACTCCTGCGTTCGTTTCTAGTGGTTCCACCCGGTTCCATTTATCCAACCTCTTCTATGCTAGGGAGGGTGCCCTAGTTTGAGGAGGGACTCCCTCAGCACCGGCGTGTAGCCTACTCCTTTTGAAGAATGCATCACTAAGAGGGAACCTTCTTTACGTCCCTTCCACAGGACGGGATGTCACAGGAATGCATCACTAAGAGGGAACCTTCTTTACGTCCCTTCCACAGGACGGGATGTCACAGCAACTCCCCTACCTGGGGGCTATTTTAGTGAGATCCAATATTACAATCAAATGCCTGCTTGAGGATTTGTTTTCATTAAATAAATATTTTTATTTAATGAAAAAATCCAGCACGGCCAGGGTTTGAACAGGGATCTTCTTTGTAGAAGCCGACACCCTAGAACTATTGTCAAAAGCCCATATTTTTTAATTGAACTGCAAAAAGTGAAACAAGTCCGAAAATTTTACAGTTTTTCACTTATTACGCAGGTAGCACAACATTTTTTTTCCGTGCAATATGAAGTTTCACAATCTCCTAATGGGTCCAAACAACATACCAAAAAAGCGTTACATCGCCTTTTGTGATTTTATTGTAGAATTTTATAGTTAAATATTTTTCGAGATCTATATATTTGAGTGTTTTTTATTGGTGAGGCCAAACAACCCATGGCCCCCGGGAATCGAACCCAGGATCTCCGCCTTTCCGGAAAGCCTATGCCCCGGAAAGGCGGAGATCCTGGGTTCGATTCCCGGGGGCCATGGGATGTTTGGCCTCACCAATAAAAAACACTCACGACATGTCTTGTTGAATAGAATATTATAGTTTCTAAACTTAGCTTCTAATAAATTAGGCCTATATACGCAGGTCAATTTAAGAGATAGCGTGCTTACTTATTCTAGAAATAATTCTTTTATCCCGAAAATAAATGTTTTTTGACTTTTTGCTTTTTATTAAAAAAAAAAAAAAATTGTAATCATATCCCAAATATTTCATAAAAAAATTAAATTTAATAAGTTCACACTTTAATAACAATTTATATAAATAAAGTATATTTTCTTGAAATGAGGTGATTAAAGTCAGTAAAAGAAATAAATGAAATTTTAACTAAGAAGACATATAGTGAGAGTGTAAGTTAGCACCTATGATATTTCTCATTTATTTTTTTCATCCTGTGTATTTGTATCCGTGTGAGTTTATACGTGTGTCTAGGTGACGGAAGATTTATATAAATAGATTAATTTTGTGAATGGATGAAGAGCAATCCTTCTTGGAGTGGAACGTGCTCCGAACTGATGGGGGTAAATCTCATCCGGGCGAAAAACCTCTGATGGCGGCGACAAGTCAAGCACAATCCAATCAATTTTTAATATATATACGTATATACGAGAGGATAAAATCTTAACATGATCCTATATTTCACTTGTAATGAAATATTTGCCCCAAATCATTACTGGTTTAGAAAATAATTTCATTATGGCAGGCAAACTTTTTAGTAAAAACTCAATGAAAAGTAAATGTTTAACTAAGGAAGATAAAAACAAAATCTATAAATTTATGCATTAGTGTGTCAAGCGCCAAAAAAAAATAAAAATTGAGTTAAGCACGGAATATTGTTTCAAATTAATAGTAATTTTTTATGAAATATGTCCTAAAAAATTTATATTAAATGTTACTTGCACAATTGACAAAAAAAATCTGGTATGACTGGCGCACAGCACACAACTTTCTCTTACCTTCGGTAATCGAAAGTTGTGTTCTTTGCTTGTCACACCAGATTTTTTGTGTCGACATGTATTTAGTTTCCGGCAGTAGGGTACATTCGATTTTCAAGATGTAAATCGTTGGAGCAAAAGAGAAAATCGAAAAAAACTGAAAAAGTGCATCAGTAAAGTACTAGTACTCTTTGGCCGATTTTGTTCAAAAGCTTCGTGTCACGTCCCAGGGGGGTGCCTAACTTAAATATAAAATTTCAACCTCCTAGCTCTTTCCGTTATTGAGATATTTTGTTCACAGTCACACAGACAAACCAAACCATGGCGCGAAAACCACTTTTTTAGATTCAGGGACCTCAAAACGTGTATATCCATCAAAATCTCGACATCGAATTTTTGACATGAATACAATACTTTCTCTCTCTATATATTAACATATATAGAGGTAAGAGAAAGTAAAAAATTATATATAATCCAATGAAAACAAAAAACTTTAATGTTAATTTTCTCAAAACTCGGTAGATGGCGCTTGACACACTAATGCATAACAGGGTCCATTTATGAAAAATTTTTAATTACAGGGGCGCAACAGAATTGGCTTTTAACAGGGAGGGCGGAGGATTATGAATTTTTACTTTCTCTTATATATATAGGGTTGATATATAGAGAGACAGAAATGTACATTGTATTCATATGAAAAATTCGCTGTTAAGATTTTGATGAAAATACACCTTATGAAGTATGCTTGAGATAAAAAAATCTGGAGAGACTAGTCATACCAGATACTCTTCTATTGGACATTATCCAGTATCGTTCGATCGATTTTTTATGGTTATTTTAAAGTGGAACTTTTAAACAAATGCAAACATTTTTTTTTTAATGAATAAATTAATTCATGTTAAATATATACAGTATTTGAAAAAAATATTAGTATTCAAAATATCTCGATTCGGACTATAACTGAGTTATAGATATATTTAACAAATGTGTGAGTATGTTTTCTTGGTGAGGCCAAACTCCCCATGGCTCCCGAGAATCTAACCCAGGATCTCCAGCCTTTCCGGTGTGCTGTTCAATGCACACATTGTACCAGACCACTGGACCCTCGACCTACACCAACAAAACTCACTTCCTCTTAAATGCGAGTTGACCATACATTTTACTAACAGATATTTTGAATACTAATATCTTTATTCAAATATATTGATCTCGAAAAATATTTAACTATAACTTAACCGCACGGCTTTAAGATCTTTGCTGCTTAAATTAGGCCTATTGTGTTAGAGAAGACCCAGATGCAAGGGCGGATACAGGGGGGGCAAAGGGGGTAATTACCCCCCCCCCCCCGAGATTTGAGAAAAATATTTTTTTTTTTTTTTTTTGGGTTGGGAAAAAAATTGTATTTTTAATATAAAATTTTAAAAACTAATACTTAAAAATTTGATTTGTATATAAATTCTGGTAAACAACTACAGAATACACCTTTAAATTACCGATTATAAGAAAAAATTGTGTGCTGTGCGACCAGTCACACCAGATTACCTCCCCCCCCCCCCCCCGGAGAAACTCCTCTGGATCGGCCACTGCCCAGAAGAAGTGAGAAATTTTTCTTTAATATTTCTCACTTTGTTAGTAAAATGTACGGTTAACTTGCATATAAGGAGAAGTGAATTTTTTTTGGTGTAGGTCGAGGGTGTGGTTGGTGCAATGGACAGCACACCGATGCCCCGCAAAGGCTAGGGGTCATGGGTTCGATTCCCTAATCCCTAAATGGCCTTTATAGCTGAAAGCTGAAAGGGCAAAATTTAAAAAAAAATCCAAACATTTTAAAGAAAATATAAGTACTATTAATCAGTGGCGCAACCCGCTAAAGGTGACTAGTGGCTACGATTTTCGAATGCTAGACTTTATTTTATTTTTGTAATATGGTTATGATCAAGGGCGGATCCAGAGGTGTTTCTCAGGGAGGGGGGGTAATCTGGTGTGACTTGTCGCACAGCACACAATTTTTTTCTTAATTTCGGTAATTTAAAGGCGCATTCTGTACCTGTTTGCCAGAATATAAATACAAATTAAATTTTTAAGTATTAATTTTTAAAATTTTACATTAAAAATAAATTAAAAAAAAAAGTATTTTTTTTAAATCTCGGGGGGGGGGGGAGAATTACCCCATTTACTCCCCTTGTATCCGCCCTTGGTTCTGATATTATTAAATTGCATTTTATATAAATCTTAATTATATAATATAAAAAAGAAACTAAAACTAAACGAAAATTTTGAAAGAAAATATAGCTACTATCAACCAGCGGCTTAATGAGCCTTTTAAGGTCCATTGTATCGCCTGATTTAGTTTTTTCTATTATAAATATTCGTGAATAAACTTCTCGAAAATTTAAAAGTTCCAAAGTTTGAAATAAGTTTGAAAAAAAAAATATCATTCTTGATCAAATGCATGCATTTGTGAACAGGGTGTGCAAAATCCTTCGAAAAGGATTAGCGATCCAATCCTAGATCCAGAGAGCAAAAATAATTTCGTTTCAGATCCAAGATCCTCTCCAAAAAAAAGGATTTCGATCCAGATCTAAAAATCCTAGATCGGATTGGATTTAAATCCCATCCGCATTTGTGAAGCAACAGAGTTAAAGTAGGCATCCCTCCCTCTTCCAAAAAAAAAAAAAAAAACCGTGTCATATACTCTTGTAAAACTCGGGATCATTCTCACTTTAAACGTTATATTTGAAATTCTCTATTTATTAATTATTATACTTTGATTTTTTCTTAGATATGGCAGAAGAGGTTTGGGTGATGAGTTCAGGGCACAGTCCTTGCTGTCCTGTCAACGATCAATGGCTGGGTTGGGGTGTCCTCTTAAACAGTAGCCTCGTACAGGTGGCTGCGAATTCCTCCTGTATGGACCCAGCTCTGCCCAGCAGTTACATCGTCTCCGCACAAAATGGTTTGTCTCCCTCTTTTCTCTCAACTCTTATTATTATCATTATTATTATTCAGTGGGAATTGCCGCAGGGTCTTTAAGGTGGAGCCTCTGGGGCCCAGAGTTAAGGTGTTCCGCCCTCAGGCCTCAATATCTCCTTTGTGAGAGAGACCCGGCAAACAAAAACAACACCGACGACAACAACAACAACAAAACCCTTTTGTCAACTCAATTGACTAACTTTAGAACGGAGACAGCCACAAGGTAGGTAGGCCCTTATGCATATTTAAAAGCTCTTCATTATTTAAATATTAAATCTAAATAAATAAATTTTAGACGTAGATATTTTTTTTATTTAAATTAAATCTCTACTCTAATATTTATTTATAAAGTTTTTAAAATATTTTTTATCTTACATGCCTATTTAAGTATCCAAGCCAAATTGAAAAAATACAGTATGTCAGTGGTTTTCAAACTATATGTTACAACCTCTCCCTTAAAAATATTTAATCTAATGACGCCTCCCCATTTTATAAAATAATACAAAAACAAAATTTTTAATGCTAAAAAATATTAATTTTTATAAAAATATTTTTTTATTTATTCTTATTTATATTAAAACTAGCAATCATTTGGAAAATTGGTCCTGGTGGCCTATATTCGCGCCTCCCCTTAGACTAGTCAGCGCCTTCCTAGGGAGGCGCGCCTCACAGTTTGGAAGGTGTAAGGGTATATTTTATGGCTGGTGGATTGTATCAGGAATGAAGTTAGAAGAAAAAGCAACCAGAATTTTTCTTTAAAAATATATATTAACAGCTCCGAAGATGGCTTTGAACAAAGCCGAAACGACAGCTGTTAAAATATATTTTTAAAGAAAAAATTATGGTTGCGTTTTCTTCTAACTTTCATTCCTGAAGAAAAATATTTTTCGCAAATCTTATTTCACGCCCTTAGGGGGGTGCCTAACTTAAATATAAAATTTCAACCTCTTGGCTCAACTCCTTCATGCTTTAAATTGAACCCAAACAGACACACAGACAGAACATGTCGCGAAAACCACTTTTTGGATTCAGGGGACCTCAAAACGTGTATATCCATCAAAGTCTCGACATCGAATTTCTGATATGAATCCAATACTTTCTCTATATATATATGTATACACTAGCGGTCCCAGGGGGGGCCCAGAGGGGCCCGGGCCCCCTCCATTGGACCGACAAAAATTCAAAAGTTTTATTTAATATTTTAAAACTAAACAAAAAATTATAAATTTGCCAGAATAGATAGCTAAAAACGCAGATTTTAGTGCTTAATTTTCAAAAATTTTTCCAAGCCCCCTAGACCTCCGGAAGTAGTCTGTCCGGATCTGGCCTCAATAAATCATGGTAACCCTAGGTATGATTATACTGTGCTACAAAATGAAACTTTTTTCTGGCCCTGAGAAAATTCCTTCAGATTCTTAAGTAAAATGACCTCCTGAATCCAAATATGACCTTCGTTTACCCTCAGCACGTACCGTTTTTCGGGGGGTAGCCCCCTACTTAGTTCCACCCCTTTTCATTAATTATAGGGCCACGAAAAAAATTTGGAGGGATGAAAAGGAATATTTTAGCCTTAACATTTCTTCAGAAGGTCTAGAGAAGTGAAAAGTTAAAAAACATTAACATTTGGATCCAAGGGGGGGATGTGGGGGAGGATTTTGTCCCTTAAAATGCAAAAAATCTGGTGTGACTGGCGCACAGCACACAACTTTCTCTTACCTTCGGTAATCGAAAGTTGTGTACTGTGCTTGTCACACCAGATTTTTTGTGTCGACATGTATTTAGTTTCCGACAGTAGGGTACAATTGAATTCAAGATGTAAAATTTATAAGTATGGGAAAATATTTATATTTTGATACCATGGCAACCATTTCTCCTATCTTTTCTATGGAGTACAAGAGTAAAGTGGTCTTCAGAAGATTTCAATCACAAAATGAGAATATACATTTTATAGAGAATCTAAAAAATAATTGATTTTTGAATTTTAAAAAAAATCGTTGGAGCAAATTTTGAGAAAATCGAAAAAAACTGAAAAAGTGAATCAGTAAAGTGCTAGTACTTTTTGGTCGATTTTGTTCAAAAGCTTCGTGTCACGTCCCATGGGGGTGCCTAACTTAAATATAAAATTTCAACTTCCTAGCTCTTTTCGTTCTTGAGATATTTTGTTCACAGACACACAGACACACACACACACACACAGACACACACACAGACAGACAGACCATGTCGCGAAAACCACTTTTTTGGATTCAGGGGACCTCAAAACGTGAAGATCCATCAAAATCTCGACATCGAATTTTTGACATGAATCCAATACTTTCTCTCTCTATATATATTACATATATACATAGGTAAGAGAAAGTAAAAAATCATTAAAAATGATCAATTTTTTTATGATTTTTCACAATTTTTCCATTGATTTTCTACATATTTCAGCGGACAGACCCAGCTCACCCTTCCTTAAACATCCCTCAACTAAAAAAAATATATAGGATAAAGAACGTGTGGGGTGTGGGCGATTCCGAAGCCCTTGCAAGAAGAATTTTTTTTCAAACTTTGACAAGAAATAATTTCTACCCCTTTAGATAAAATATGGCAATATTGAAGGACTTAGAAGAATCCGTAAATATAACTTTAAATTTGTGGAGATCAGCCCAAAAAAAAAGTTATAGGCTCATATTTGCCAATTTGACCAACTGAGCTGTGAATCTTCCATCTTCTTGCAAGCGCTTCGGAATCGCTCACACCCCACCCGCCTTATCTTATATATTTTTTTTTTAGTTGAGGGATGTTTAAGGAAGGGTGAGGTGGGTCTGTCCGCTGGAATATGTAGAAAATCAGTGAAAAAATTGTGAAAAAATCGATCATTTGAAAATGATTTTGATGATTATTTTTAATGATTTTTTTGCATTTTAAGCGACAAAATCCTCCCCCCACATCCCCCCCCCCCCCCCTTGGATCCAAATGTTAATGTTTTTTAACTTTTCACTTCTCTAGACCTTCTGAAGAAATGTTAAGGCTAAAATATTCCTTTTCATCCCTCCAAATTTTTTTCGTGGCCATATAATTAACGAAAAGGGGTGGAAATAAGTAGAGGGCTCCCCCCCCCCGAAAACGGTACGTGGTGAAGGAAAACGGAGGTCATATTTGGATTCAGGAGATCATTTGACTTAAGAATCTGAAGGAATTTTCTCGGGGCTTTTTTTCTTGTAGCACAGTGTTATTAATCATGATATTTCAGTAAACTTGGTAATTTTTTACAATTGATCAATTTTTGACTTGCTCATGTTTTCGTGTATGTTAACGGTTACAGAAATATAGCTCTACATTGTTTAAGGGTTAAAAGGTGGCTATTAAAACTTTTTGAAGATGGCTACTAAGCGAGAGTGACGTATCATTTTGATATTAGATTTAAACTTTCTACCGTAGGCTCAAGTTGAAACATTATGTATATATAAAAGGTAAAATACACTCGATTATGTGTTTCAAAGTTTTTTATTATTATTAATTACAATTAATAATAATAAAAAACTTTGAAACACATAACCGAGTGTATTTTACCTTTTATATATACATTTTGATATTATTCAAATTAGGCAATACAATTGTTTAAATGATTTTCGGACAATTTTTTTTTTTTTTAATTTCATTTAAGATCTTTTTCGGCATCGAAGGCCATTTATTTCAATTGGATTGGTAGCCGATCTAATTGAAATAAATTGTCGCATGAGACGGGATGCGAACCCGCGGTACAAATGGCCAGCACGCTACCCACTACACCAAGGCCCGAGGGCCTCTTCGGTCAATGACGAGCGAAATATGTTCTGACACGAGTCTTCAAAATTGTACCGTTTTGTTTTAGCATATTATAAAATTTGTAAACAGATACAGTTCTTTATCAATGCTAATTTGAATCCGGAACTAAATAAATATCACCCCTATTACCCACTACTCTTCTGGTGTGCGCCACTGCCTCTTCACCTTCTCTACATAAATTTTGGACCATTGGCTAACAATCCCGGTGAAATAAATAGAGACGGGATTTAAATGGCTTTCGCTGCCGAAAAAAAGCTTAAATGAATAAAAAAAAAAAAAAATTTGGGCCCCCCCCTTGACCAAATCCTGGGACCGCCACTGTATGTATATTAACTTATACGTATAGGTAATAGAAAGTAAAAATTCAAATCCGAGATAAGATGGGGCATTAACCTCCCTGATTAATGCCTTCATACCTCCCCCCCCACCCTTTAAAGAAATGCGAGCCTTCACCGCGAATTTACTCTCAAAATAATTTGAATACATTTATAAATAAGTATTTTAATTTTTATTTTATTTTGAAATTATTTTATTTTAATTTTCAACCCTTAATCCACCCCTGTGTAAAAGTGTATTAAGGAAATTTGATTAACAAAAATATAGGCCATATAGAAAGAATATAATGATAAATAATGGTGGCTTAAGAAAATATTTTTAAAAAATGCCCTTAGGCTTGGTGTAGTTGGTAGCGTGCCTACCTTCTATACCGAACGTCGCGGGTTCGGACCCCTGGCAGTCCGAAATGGATACCAAATGGCTTAAATAGAAATGCCTGGACCCCCGTATATTATTAATTAATAACGGTTATCGTGTAAAGTCTTATATGGCCTGAGTTGCTGAAAAGACTGTGTGAATGTGTGTGTGAGTGTTGAGTGTGAATGAGAAAAAAGTGTGTGTTTAAAAAAAAAAAAAAAACAAAAGATTTAAAAAAAACTAATTTTTTTTTCAATTACACCTACACCCCCCTCCCCCTTTCAACAGCTTAATTATCTCTCTACCCTTAGTGAAATACAAAATATTTAATTTCATATTCAAAAGAATCGTTTTTCGCAGTCAAATTATTTGTTTCTATCATTTTTTTTTTCAACGATAAAATGCATATTAATTACCTTTAATAAGACGCTCAAGAGGGTGTGGTGGTGTGCTGGTTGAAGGTGAGGTCAGGGTGGTTGCACTATATTAATTATTCACTTTGATTCACTTTAAACACAACAAAAAAAAACAGAGCATCTTGGCGCCTGCCAGCAGGCCTCGCGCACGACTGAACCAGAAACTCGACTCTCTCTCTCTGTATAGGAATAAATAGATGGACATAGCAATTCCCTTTTTATTAAAAGTAAAAAAATACCTTTTGCTCTAATCTAACTATATTTAGAGATGGAAAAAAATGTCAACAAGTGATTTGGAATATTCCAAGGCCTTTCTTAAATAATCAACCCTTCATCCCCCCCCCCCTAATCTATAAAATAATAATCAACGCTATTTTTTGAATGTTTTCTATTTATTTGGCTTCGATTTAGCTAAAATAAATTTAAAAAAAAAAAATATTTTTTTCAATTTTTCAACCCCTTATCCAATCCTAATAAATAAAATAATTAACAATGCTATCGCCTTCGGCGAGCTTCGCGTCTAGTCAGAAAAAAATTAAAACCCTGAAAAACTTCCCTGGGCCCGCCTTTGGGTTTTACACATAGTATAATTTTCTAGAATGAGTCTTACTTTAGGCCAGTGGTTTCCAAACCTTTCTTGTCTTTTGTTACAACGCCTCCCTTAAAAATATTTAATCGCCCCCTCCCCCACGCATTTAATAAAATAACACAAAAAAGAAAATTTTTAATACTAAAAAATAAAATAAAAAGTTATATAAAAATATTTTTTTTTATTTATTCATATTCTCTCTATCGTCTCTACTGAGGGTGCCACTGCGGCTCATCGAATTTTTAATTAAGGAAAACCTCCGTCCCAGAATCTTCTAAGTTTTATTATTTTATTTATAAAACTAGCAATCATTTGGAAAATTGATCTTGGTGCCCAATATTCGCGCCTCCCTAGGGAATCCAAAAAAGGGGTTTTCGCGACATGGTCTGTCTGTCTGTGTGTCTGTCTCTGAACAAAATATCTCAAGAACGAAAAGAGCTAGGAGGTTGAAAGATTATATTTAAGTTAGGCACCCTCATGGGACGTGACATGAAGCTTTTGAACAAAATCGACCAAAGAGTACTAGTACTTTACTGATGCACTTTTTTAGATTTTTTTCGATTTTCTCTAAATTCGCTCAAACGATTTTTTTTTAAATTCAAAAATCAATTATTTTTTAGATTCTCTTTAAAATGTATATCCTCATTTTGTCATTGAAATCTTCTGAAGACCACTTTACTCTTGTACTCCAAAGAAAAGATAGGAGAAATGGTTGCCATGGTAACAAAATATAAATATTTTCACATATAAATTTTACATCTTGAAAATCGAATGTATCCTACTGTCGGAAACTAAATACATGTCGACACAAAAAAACTGGTGTGACAAGCACAGTACACAACTTTCGATTAGCGAAGGTAAGAGAAAGTTGTGTGCTGTGCGTCAGTCACACCAGATTTTTTAATTGGAGAAATTGGAGCTTCACTTGGTTTATTGACAACGGCAACACTTTCAAAATATTAACTTTCGACCGTAGTGTCTCGTTAAAAGATTTTGTAAATTAAATTTAAATATACAAATAATACACACTTTGAGATTGTTTTTCCACCAATTGGAATTTCATTGCGCTTGTTACAAAGGCTTACAATGTTTATTTAATGATTACGACAGATTTAATCATAAAATAAACATCCGCTCCCGTCCTTAATTAATACTTTTAATCATCTATTTAATAAAGATTCAAGAATATTAAAGAGGGGATTAATCACTTTATAATCTCATTTAATAAAACTAAATCAATGCAATGATATAAAAATAAACATTAGCTCTTTCATTCAAACATTTAAATAAATTAAACATGGCCTGGCGCACTCCGTTAGCATAGATTTGGAATTCAAATTAAAAAAAAAAAAATTAACTATTCAAAATATATGAAGAAAGTATTAAAAGAGCGAGGAAAGTATTATGTTTATTTATTTTATTGAATCAAGTCTTCTGACGTTTTGGTCACATTTGCCAACATCTTCAGAGTCAAACTAATGTCAACTTATTGATTCCCTGGCTTATTTTGAGCATTTCACAAAAATCCGTACAGTAATTACGATTCAGGTACTGTAAGGCTCAATTTAAATATATACTGGTAAATATCATGGACTGAGATTAAATGAATGATTCAGGGTGTACTTTTTGTAAAATGCTAAAAAAAACTATATGTTGCAAACAGCTGACTCTGAAGATGTCCCAAATTTGACTGAACATCAGCACATACTTGACTAAATAAAATAAATAAACATAGTGTAGATGCATCAATCTTTTAATACATTCTTCATAAAATCTTCATAAAATTCAATTAATTAATTATAATAATCCCCTTTGAGTATTTCTCAAGTTTTATTTTGCAAACATTGTATCTATTCACAAGTAAACAAGGCTTATGCATTACGATAGATAGGCCTACTTCTGACACCAATAAACAACATGCCTGCCAAAAGTAGGTTAGGATTCAGAGATCCAGAGATGGGGGAGTAGAAGATAATTTTTTGTATACAAAATGCAGAAAAAGAGGATGTGGAGAGAAAAAAAAACAATCCGTTTATAAAGTCATATAAAATTTTAATCGATTTAAAATGTGAATGAGCAGAAAAAATAATATATTTTTTTTTTTTTAAATTTCGACTGACGTTTTGAGTCTTAAAGTCTCGAGGAAGTGCTCAAAACGTAGGTTAAAACAAATTTTTAAAATTTTATTTTTACTCAGTGCATGCATTTTACACTGTTGAAAAAAACCTGATTTAAGATAGAAAGTCAAAAAAACGTACATAAGTAAAGTGTATTTTAAACAAATTTTACGAAAAATTTTACTGATATACTTTTTTTAAAGAGCATTTAAAAATAGTTACTTTTAAGAATAAATTTTAATAAATTCGAAAAAACAAACTGAAAAAGTACTTCAGTGACTAGTAATTTTTGGCCGATTTTATTCAAAAGCTTATTTTAACTGTCCGGAAGAGTACCTAACTTAAATATAAAATTTCAATCTCGATGCTCAATTTCTTCATGCCTTACACAAATACACATACAGTAATTAGGCAAGAGAAAGTACAAACCGAGAAATTAAAATTTCTTTCTTTTTATTTCAGACGAAATATCAAAAACCACTATCTCCAGACTATAGAGGACCTGAGAGAAGAGGTAATAATAAAGGCAAAAGGTAAAGGGCCGAGGGAATATATTATTTCTCTCTCTCTTCTCATGTGCAGATAACTTTCGACCCTTTAGAAGTGAAGGTGTTCCTGGAGGACGACCCAAACAAATGGCTCGAGATGGGAGCCAAGTTGATCCTCATGTTACTCACATTGATCAATTATGCATTCGACATGGAGGACACATGGCTTCGAATGACTTCGGTAACCAATAATACAAATACGACTTGTTGCTTTTGCTCAACACTTGACTTTATTTATTTTTTTTTTTAATAATCTTCTTGAATATTTTTAAATAATAATTGAACCATAAATTTCCATTTTATCGAAATCTATACATTCCATTAATATTTCACGTTTTTTTTTTTTTTTTTTTTTTTTTTTGTTTACTCATTAAAAATACTGATTAAGTCAGCTTTTTGAGTATTAATAAAGGCGATAAGCTCATATAATAATATCATTTTTTAATACGCAAAATTTTGTGGTAGTTTTTTTTTTTTCATTTAATACTATTACTACTACTACTACAAAGTAAATGAAAATGGTAGAATAATAATGATAGAATAATAAGGTGGTTTAAGTTATGCCTTCTAAGCCGCAAAATACTTTTAAAATACCGAATGCCGGGGTCCTGAAGATGAAGATATCAGTAAAAATGGAAACCTTTGGAATATGAATTTGTAAAAATTTCTAAAGTGAACCGATCTCTTTTTTAATCGAAATTTACATGCGAATTCAACATTGGCTCTATAAAAGGAAGAGCCGGAAATTGAATTTGATAAAACTTTGATACCGGTACTACATCACTAAAGTGTACTTCAAACGATTTTTACGAAAAATTTTACTGATACTTTTTAAAAAGAATCTAAAAAACAGTTGATTTATGAATATTAATCAAAATCGTTAGAGCGAATTTTGAGAAAATCGAAAAAACTGAAAAAGTACTTCAGTAAAGTTCTAATTCTTTTTGGCCGATTTTGTTCAAAAATTTATTTTAACTCTCCGGAAAGGTACCTAACTTAAATATAAAATTTCAATCGAGTAGCTCAATTCCTTAATGCTTAAAGTCGTTACACACATACACATAAAACAATGATAATATTTTAGATATATGTAGAAACAGCGAGACTTGATAAATTAAATGTAGCAAGAAATATTTACTCTGTTTTCGATTGCAGATATTGTTGGCAGGGTGAAAATAAT
>JAKCPI010023184.1:0-17732 GCA_023213315.1 Euborellia annulipes | reverse complement strand
GTTACCTCATATCTCCGCCAATTGTGAACCGATTTTGATGATTTTTTTGCATTGGGTTCAGTCTAGCTTCCGATTGGTCCCGTTTTTTTTTCATTCGTATTGGACCTTTTTTGTTATGTATGTACACGCATAACTTCTTTGTTTATGGACCGATTTCGATGATTCTTTTTTATTGTAAAGGGGGTACCTTAGGGGTGGAACCATATTAATTTGGTCAAGTTCTGATAATATGATCAATGATAAAATAACGGAAATCTCCAATTCTTATGTGCAAATAATCGAAATTATAATAAATAAAATCTTTTATAAAAAAATCTTAAAACATTCATTTAAAACCCGCAAACGTTTCGAGAGAATTTCTATATTTATGAATTGAATTTTATTATCATTTTCTGATTCATTCGCCCGACGCTTTCTCTTACGAGATGCATGCAAGGTATTATATTAAGTCACTATTAATAACATCACTAAAAAGAGAAAAATAAAAATAATTTTTATAAAAAAAATAAAACCGACTTCAAAAAAATTAAATGCAACAAATAAAATAATAATAACTTAAAATCAAATAAAATACACTAAAAGGTATAAAATAATTACCTTATTTAGTTACAACTAAACGTCGAGTGCGATTCATAAAAGGTATATGTTTGGCACCGACTTCAAAAGTCATTTCATGTTAATATTTCGTCGTTTTAGTTGTAACTAAATAAGATATGTTATTTTATACCTTTAGTGTATTTTAACTGTTTACAACAATTTTTTGAAGTCGGTTTTTTATTTTTTCTTAAAAAAGCCGCATATATAGATATATCTAGTATGAAATACAGTAAATAATATAGTGCGAGAGGTTCCTAAACTGTGCGCCTCGGGGAGCAAGCACTCTTCACAGGTATGTTTTGATATAAAAGCGAAAAAATTTTACTTTGACACCCTTGAAAAAATCAGACTGTATACAAAGGGTCCCCGTGGTCTGAATTTTTGATTTTCATAGAAAAAATAAAGTATTAATTCTTACGATATTTTTTTATCGATTCTAATACAAGAGTATTTAAAGAGACTAAATATGGTATTTGTTTTGATAAACGAAAAAATTTAACTTTGACTCGCCCGAAAAAATCTGAAATATATACAAATTTTTTAATAAATCCAACATTTTTAGTTAAGAGTTAAAAAGGAGGTCCTTTCGCCGCCAATGTTAAATAAAAAATATTAGATTATAACTATAACTTAATTTTTTATAATAGTTTAAGTCTCTATCTATGCTTTGGTGAAGTTTCAATCACACATTAGCGAGCAAATTTTTGAAAATAAAATTTTTTAAAATGTAAACATTTTCTCAGAGTCTTATGGAAAATTAAGATCTTGACACTTTCTCTTGAATTATACTACTATTAGTTGAATAGATAAAGTTAAAAAAAAACTAAAAATTAGCTTTTTGAAACATGCAGGTTTCTTTTTTTTGCAATAAAATATATGATTGACCGACGAATTTACTTAGATATTTACTTTAAAAAATCACATAAATGCTATGTTTGGATGTAAACATAAACAGTATTAATACAACGCATTGCCAAATCATACAAGAGTTTTAACTTTTGTATTTAATTATTTTTTTATAATTGTTTTTATTTCAAACATTTACGGCTTTCATACTATTTATTTTTTAATTCTATTATTTTTCATTTGTATTTTAACTTATTTTATTAAATATTAATAATCTTTAAAGAATTTGGTGTCGGTTCTAGGTGAAACATTTTAATAGATAATAAGTAAAAATATATTTTTCTAGGTGGGTTTCACAAATAAAACAAATATATGTTTTGAGTTTTTATCTCGATATATATTTCGGGTTATGAGCCCATCATCAGGAGTTACAAAAGAAAACTAAACATAATTGTGAAACCCACCTAGAAAAATATATTTTTACTTATTATCTATTAAAATGTTTCACCTAGAACCGACACCAAATTCTTTAAAGATTAGTTATTACCTATATAGTTTGAAACATTGTGCTACTAGGGCCATTTTTAATTTTATTAAATGTTTCAGTTATGAACCTACAACATTCTCTCTTAACAAAATAAAATATTTATAATTCTTTTATGTTTTTTCTAGAAACGAGTACGATATATCTAGGATTAAGAAATGACAAAGAAGACTTTGTTTGTGGACCATATTTTAGTAAGGAAAATAAAACTTTAGCCTACTGTATAGCAAGACGTTTGGATAAAACCATAGGTAAAAGAAATAGAATAATGAATTCTAGGAGAGTTGTTTTTTTTTACTTTACCATACAGGGTATGGTCAAGTATTGTAATCGTGCATGAAAAAAGTGTTTTTTTTCCTTCTTTTTTTTCGAAATATCTCAAAAACGGCTGAAACTATTTTGATTAAAAAAATTGAGCGAAACCATGGCATTTCGCTCTACAAAAAAGCTCTAATAAGTGAACATCGAAAAAATTATATTTTTCGAGATAATAATTGTTTTGTCAAAATGTCTGTTAGTTAGTCTTGCCTACCCCAAAATGGGGGGGGGGGGTGGTCAAAAAATGAAAATCTTGGCCATTTACCAAACTCAACCAAATTTTGTATACATAATCAGTGGGACCCCAGAAGTCTAAAAATGCAAAAACTAACCCCCCTCCCCTACATGATTATAAATAATTTTATTAAATATTAATATAAGTGAGGGGCCAGGTTGTATGGTAAAGTCAAGTGGATGGCCACATCAGAACACGTCAGCTTATTTTTTTTTGTTTTTGCACTTTTAAGGGAACAACACTTTTATTTGGCCTTAATATCATAAAACAGTTTAGATACAAGTTGTAGAGCTGTTTTCAGCCTTTATAACAATATAAATATTATAATTATACTGTTCGGGCTCGGGTACACGTATAGATTTAATTCTGCCTCCCCGGCGTCTCCCGGGTGGACCTAGTATTAACACACTCAAACATTGTTTGTTTTTATGCTCATTTGATATAAAAACGGCGGATACGTGTGAAAAATCGTTTTTACTACACATGATTCTTTCCTCACGTGATTTTCCAAATAAATTTCGATGAGTAGATTCTGAAAATCAATGCAAGCGATTTGTCTCTGTAACTAAACAAATTTACTGTGGGACACTAAATGGTACATTCCGTTTTCGAATCGACCCATGAATCTACTTCACTCAACAAAATGAACTTTTAATTTTAATTATATTTTCAGGTCTTAAGGTATCTGTAAAGATTTGAAGAATGGTACCATGTTGGTATACAGTATTGACAGGATTAAGAATAAGGAAAGTTTCTGCCCTAGTAATGAGTGTGTTGATAATGCCAATAACTTTAAAGAATGTGGAACTAAACAAGAGGAAAGAATGTGGTGTAGTACTTTGAATAACATTTTATTGTATTAACTAGTTATATAAGGTTGAATTTCTACTAACCATACATTAATGGGGTTTCATTTTCTTAAGTGAAAATAAAATTTGGAAGCAATTATTTGGCTGGTTTTATTTTTACAAATCCTTTCTCCAATCCATCTTTAATTTTTCAATTAAAGTCAAAATTTTCAAATGTGAATATTTTTTATTTTACACCAGTTTAATGATAATCCTTTACAGGATCAATGGCCTTAGGATAATCAAAGCAAAATTATAAAGATTAATTAATATTTACAGTGACGAAATATTGCCAAATTCAATAGAAATCAATGACTTGTTGAAAATCATTCTTATGAAATGAAAAAAGCGGCTGAGTATTATTACTCTGCTTTAATATTATAATTATTTTAAATAATTTTTATAAATTATTTTCTTATTAATGAATTTAATAAATAATTGGTTATAATTATTTCTAATAAATATTTTTATGAATAGTTTCGATGTAAATGTTATTAAACTTTTCATTTTGAAAATTTTAATGTTTGTCCAGCAATTAATGATTTCTTCTAACAGTTGTTGGGAACCCTTAGGGCCGGTTGTATGTCGCAAAGTAAATGCTTTTTACCACTAACACAGGGTAGATGGTAAATGGAGGGACTGGGATGGCCAATCAGATGCCAGGCACTGTCAGAGCTTGGCATCTGATTGGCCATCCCAATCCCTCCATTTACCATCTACCCTGTGTTAGTGGTAAAAAGCATTTACTTTGCGACATACAACCGGCCCTTAGTGAGATGGAATTTCTCACCAATGGTACCAATTTATAATGTTGTGCGCCAACCCTTGCCTGTAAGGTTTGGTGCGGTTGTGAGCCTTCCCGAAGGATGGCTCAGGTAACGTGTCTGAAGGATGAGTTCTTCCGCCCGCGCTCTGTGGTGTCAACAGACTGATGCCCTGCTGAAGGTGGTCTGTAGGGGTAGTTGATTAAAAGATGGTATAGATTTCACATGTAGTTTATTAAAAGGTTCTCGAGGCTTGGTGCCGTGATTTACATATGAATATGGAGAGCGACCAGTCCAGTTCGTGCTCTCTCAAAGATGGCAAAGTGACTGCCCCCGTGGAAGGGGGGGGGGTGGTCTTTTAACGAATGTTTGTGCAATCTGGCATCTGTTTTCTGGGTCGTCGTCAATGGTTATTTCCTGGGGCCTCCACGCAAAGCTTAGACAGCATTCTCAAGTGGCGAGAATAATATTTTAAATATTAAAGCATTATAGAGAACAGATTGCCAGACTAGCGATTTAGCAATAACTAATAAAAATTAGGGAGTGAATACATAGCGTGAGAATATTAGGGTAAACTCAAGAGACCCGAACCTCAACACAGTAAGGAAGGCCAATCATAAAATCACGAAATCAATAGCTTTATTCGTTTTGGATGCCTTGGGCGCCCTTATGTCAGCCTCAAGTCACTAACCCATATTCGTTTAGGAAAACCAAGGGGCTGGAGATGGAAACGAATAGGGCTGGGGCACACCAAGTCGGTTGGTATTCCTAAACGAATATGGGTTAGTGACTTGAGGCTGACATAAGGGCGCCCAAGGCATCCAAAACGAATAAAGCTATTATCTAAACTATTATCTTTAATCCTATCCAAAACAGTGTAATTAGTTATGAAAACTATTAAATACTTTTAATCTACTTTCTATTTTATTGCAATGTAATGGAATCAAAATGTAATCAACATGTCTTTTATTAGAAAGATATATTGAAAGGTATTTTACAGGGTTCTTCTTTCTCGCTTGATCAATCTCTCCTATCTTATTTTCCTTAATGTAAGGTTCGGGTAAGATTTAAAGATGCTTCATCTTCTTAAAAAATAATTAATAGCAAGAATTTCAATCACATATTTATTGCGTTATATATCAATTTATTAGGTTACGAATGCAAACAAATATTTTGAGTTAAGCAAATGTATTATCAATATTAATAAGTACTAAATTAGTGATCCTTTAAAATTGGGTCTTCGAGTCCACAGACTTCTTATCATTGAAATTGTGAATTTTATTTTCTTCCTTTTCAAGACCAACTGCCTTCAGAACCTTTTTGTCTCGCAGCCAAAACATCACCATTTGCTTCTCCAAACTCTCTGATAAATAAGAAGAAAGGTTTCCATCTAAAAAATCACAACAAATTAATATATTATCATTTTCTCTGCAAGTGAATTAATTTTGAACAAAATACAATCAATTAAAAGCTGTGTTAAGGAAAACTTACCAATATGCTTGCTTTTAATACAAGCATAGTAGATAAGATATTTATCTTGATCATAGTCAATCAAATGTCCTGTATATGCTAAAATAATTAAATTTGAAATTAGTAATATATATATATATATATATATATATATATATAAATTGATATGAGTAAGTAAATATAAAATTAATTCAAAAACACCAATGATATATATATATATATATATATATATATATATATATATAAAAATTAAGAATAAGAATAAGATATAAGTAAATATAAAATTAATTCAAAAACACCAATGATATATATATATATATATATAATATATATATATATATATATATATATCAGTGGCGGTTGGTGACTTTTCAACCAGGGGATGCTGTCCAAAAAAGTACCCTTCATTTTTTGAAATTTTATTTTAATCTTCGCTTTTTTTTGCAAATTTCATCGAATACGGCATCATTTTCGTTATTTTTCAAATTTAACATTAGATTTTTAAAAAATATATTTTGGGACCTTCGCCCCAAACGGATACTGCTTTGTGTGAGTGAGGGTAGGAGTCAGAAATTAAATCTTGTGACTTAAACTCCACAGTCCCTGAGATGGAAATCGACCATCTTCCACAATGAATCAGCCTGTCCTATAAGAAAATCTTAAATTTCTCCTAATTCTATTGCTATAAGCAAGCTATGACTTGTCTATAGCACTCTTAGTTATTTCCGATCTTATATATTGAGAGTTCTTAGAAATGGATTAGTCCAAAGATTCTCGAATCATCTTTATTTATTCCTTTTTTGTATTATTTCTATTTTAATAGTTCCTCAGCGAGAACAATTTTTATTCGACTGAACTTGTTTTGACATGCTTGAACTGGGATATACCTACCAAGGGGGACTTCAAACTTTCTATCCGCACTCTTTTCGGAAAAAATCATTCATTTTAATTGCCCCTTGAAACCTTACAAAACTATACAATTTCATTTCATTTCGAGAACCAATATACTTTTCAAAACAAAAAATGTTTTTTATAGAAATATTTGAAATAACGGATAATAATTTGAAAATTTAAAGATCCTCTTGAAATTTTGAAGTCGACTTATTTATGAAAATACTCTAAATGTTTGAAATTTTAAGGGGTCATAATTTGAAAATTAAGATAGGAATTTAATTTTAAATCATAATTTACTGGGCTTGATCAGCTTTGGCCCTGAAATGTTTATTACATAATTTAGTTGGTTCATGTCCATTATAATAATAAATAAAAGATTCACGGGTTTTGGACAATCTTTTTTTATTAATGTTAAATATTAATTTTCGTACGACGTTTCGTCCTTTTCAGGACTTTATCAAGTACTCAATTACTCAAAACATTAATCGTTGATAAAATAGTAAAATAATCGAGACAAGAAACAATATATTCATAATATCTATCTTATAACAAATTAGCACAACCAATTCACAAAAAAACAATCTTAAATTATATAATTTTTTTTTTAAGTTCGTACGAAAAATAATATTTAACGTAATAAAAAAATTGTCAAAACCCGTGAATATTTTATTTCTTATTACATAATGTTGATCAAATGAATACGACACAGTGAAAATGGAAACATTTTATTACTTTTTAACACCTGTATCATAAGATAATATAAAAAGTAATATTTAAATCCGGGTGAAGATACTTCCTTTCCGGATTTTATTTTTCTACTGTAGTGGCTCTGATACGCTGGAAAAGATTTGATATGTGCTACTATATCGAGATTTTGGACTTGATCCAGTTTAAAAATTTTTATTGTTCATTAGAATTTTCTTAATTGTTAATACTTTTAGGAAAACTCAGGGTCTATCAAAGGGGCAACTACTCCGGGTCTCATAATATTGCTGAATTTGTTAATTTTGAAGCGCGCAAAGTTTCTGTGAAATAAATAAATGTTATAATTTAATAAATATAAAATAAATTTTTTTATTTTCTTGTCCATGGAGTTTTATTTTGAATTTTGAAGGCCCTCAAAAATATTAGTTGTCCCGGACCTCACATTTTCTCTGAAAGGCCTAGAGAATACCTACTTCAACTTAGAAAATGACCATTAGCTTAATGGAGTCAAATTTGGAGAATAAATTCAATGATTTAGTATTTGAAATTTTAATTCTTACGTTTTTGTGAGAGCAATCTTTTTTTCATTTATAATTTTCTATTCTTTTCCATATTTTGACATTGAAATTTGACATAAAAAAATAAATAAATAAATAAATAAAATTTTTCTCAACTAAAAAATGGTTTAGGCCACCTGTATAATTAAATCCTTCCGTATATTAATTTCAAATATATCGATAAAATTATTCAATTTATTCAAAAAAATATCGGAATATTGTTCAAGTCCTATAACAAAAATCACTTACTTTATATTCTAAATGGCTCTATTGAGAAATTATATATTTTCAAATTTTATTTATTAAAATAGGAAGTTGATATTTTTATTCTTTTTCTAACTTACCTTCATCTTTATCGATCTTGAGCGTAGCCTTATTAGGATTCTTGTTATCATAAACTACAGACATATCACTGGCATTTTCCACTCTTGTTTCGTTGGTATATCTTTGGTGGAGGACAATACTAGAAGTGCTAGTTTTTTCATGTGGCTCAAAATGGACATGAATGCATCGAGTTTTGCCCAAAGAACTGTGTTGGAGGAATCGAACCAGCCGGTAAAATACCAGTCGCCATGTAACTATAAAATATAAAAATAAAATTAGTATTAATTTATTATACAGGGTGTCCCGTATCACAACGATAAACCGTGAACAGGGGATAGGGCAATTTAAGACGGTCCTGAACATAAATTTTTTTTTAATAAAAGTCTCATAGTTTTCGAGTTATAGGCATTTTTTTGAAAATGGTGAAAATCGCTACCCTGCCCTAAATATCAAGATGCTGTGGCTACAAATTTACATATTTTATTATTCTAATTTTTGTTACGCAATCCTGAATAATCCTGCTATTGACCAGAATTCAAAATAAAACCATAAGTACTATACTTTTGGAGAAAAAAAATATTTTTGCCGGACTTATGTTTTAAAAAATTTTCATCAGCTAACTTTGAATCATCTTTAATGTAAAAAAAGTCTAGTAAACAAGCATGGCAAGTTATTTAAAAAATTGGCCCATTTAGTCAAGATTTCAAAATGGTACAGCACTTTGTACTTCCTTCTTTAGAAAAAAAATATTGATATTTTTTTTGAAATCTTGACTAAATGGCCAATTTTTTAAATAACTTGCCATGCTTGTTTACTAGACTTTTTTTTACATTAAAGATGATTCAAAGTTAGCTGATGAAAATTTTTTAAAACATAAGTCCGGCAAAAATATTTTTTTTCTCCAAAAGTATAGTACTTATGGTTTTATTTTGAATTCTGGTCAATAGCAGGATTATTCAGGATTGCGTAACAAAAATTAGAATAATAAAATATGTAAATTTGTAGCCACAGCATCTCGATATTTAGGGCAGGGTAGCGATTTTCACCATTTTCAAAAAAATGCCTATAACTCGAAAACTATGAGACTTTTATTAAAAAAAAATTTATGTTCTGGACCGTCATAAATTGCCCTATCCCTGTTCACGGTTTATCGTTGTGATACGGGACACCCTGTACATACGAATGTTAATAATTTTTTCTGTACAGATTCATTTGCCAAGAATCGCATGCTTCAAAATATATTCATATCAAAGAGAATTCAAGAAATTTGAATTGAATGAATTAAAGCATATTCTAAAATAAAATAGTAACTTTGGATATAATTATTATAAATTTTAATACAAAAATATATATATAATATATATATACAGGGGCTCAGAACCTGTGTTCTGCGGAGCACTAGTGTTCTGTAAAAGCTGGTAGTATTGTAATTGGATACTAAATATTATCAGAGCCGTCTTAAGCCAAGTGTGGGCCCAGGGCACTTTAGTATAATTATATGGAATATTTCAAAAGACTATACTATGTACTAATTTTAATTTTTTGATCAGAGAATTAAAAAATTCAATTTACATGACGACTAAGTTCATGAAAGAAATTGAAGCTTTAAATGAAGACTTTAATTAAATCATTATTGACTTACCTTTGGTAAAAGAGATACATCAAACGTTTTTAAGATTGGTGGATTGTCGAGACATGGTTGAGCTCTTCTTTCATACAGAGAACAAAGCCCAATGAGAACATACGAGCAAAAGGGCAAAACACCATCTTGCTGTTAATTTGTATATATCAACTACTACTGCTACAAGAGGTAATTCTGATAAAGAATCCATCTAGCGCTTTGCTTTTTATAGTAAGCTAAAGGAGGAAAAAACATTGAATTATGAGAAGTTAATTAAATCATTTGTTTTTCCCCATATTAAAGAAATAAAATTATATTCATTTTGTATCGAATTATTGTTCTTTTTGTATTATTTTAGTTCTAAAAGTAGAGTTATACCACCCAAAACATTCTGTGAAAAAACAGGCCAAGTTCGAAAAAGTAGTGAAATCTAGTGTGTAGCCAAGTTAAATTCGCCAAGAATAATTAAGTTGAGAGATCTACTATTTTCTCAACTTAATTATTCTTGGCGAATTTAACTTGGCTACACACTAGATTTCACTACTTTTTCGAACTTGGCCTGTTTTTTCACAGAATGTTTTGGTTGAGATTTCTCTTCTTTTTGTAAGCTATGAGGAAGCCCGTTGGTCCACGATGTTGCGCTTTGATTATTAAATAATATTTACTGAAACTGGATTTGACAAATTTTAACATTTATTTCTTATGTCCCGATTTATTCTTCATCCATATTAAATAAAATAATAATAATATGGTAATTTAATAATAAGAAATAAATTACAAATAAATTCCAAAAAAATTTGCTGATTTAACATTTTTTAAAAATCATTACAAATAAATTATTGGTCTAAATCAGGGGTGTCCAACCTTGATATGCAGCAAAATCTAATCAGCTCTTAATCTCAATGGACCAAAACTACGTGTGAAATTTGGTTTCGATATTCACACTAGTTTTTGAGCTAGCTCGTCCACAAAAATTTGGTAACGCACAGACTAACAGACACTAACAGACATTTTGACAAAACAATTATTATCTCGAAAAATATAATTTTTTCGATGTTCACTTATTAGAGCTTTTTTGTAGAGCGAAATGCCATGGTTTCGCTCAATTTTTACTTTATCCAATGCGAAGCATGGGAGAAAGTATTGCAATCGGTCGCGCGGCAAGCGCGACTTCAACGGGTCCTCAGGTAAAGACTACGGAACCCATGGACTCAATTAAGGTCACAAATTGAAGTATTCAATGAGATTGAATTTTAGCACGTGGCGGTTTTGCCAAAAGTTACCTGGAATCTCGTCGAGAGGCCAAAAAGTGCCATTTTTTTTGGAAGTGCGTGCGGATGGATGGATGGATGGATGTATCGTTTTTTTCGTCCACGATTTTTTCCACACCTTTGCACCGATTGAAATGAAATTGAAAACCTACCATCATTTTAACAAAATGAAGCGCTGATTAGTTTTTGGTACATATCGGCCCACAAACATTAGTATTATACAACATTATTTATTTCAGTACTTTTTTAGTTTTTTCTAAATATCTTTAAAATGACTTAACCAATTTTGATGAAATTTAATATCCTAATTAAGTACCTTGGGGCCGACAAAAAAGGTTAAATAAAGTTTTTAGTAAAATTATATTTTAAAGTACTTTACTCTAAAGTAAGATTTTTGAATTCTTTAAAATTTATTCATTTGATCTGTTTATGGTAATATAGGACTCATTTAACCTAACTAAGTAAGAGTGGATAGGCTTTTCTCTGTGAAATGCTAAAAATAGCGATTGATTCTCAACTAGTACTTGAGGAATAACCATTCTATATTGGATTTTTGACGTTTCGGTTTTTATTGGTAACCATTGCTGAAGACATAGAGAAATCGACTTAAAACCAAAAATAGCGATTGATTCTCATCTAGTACTTGAGGAATAACCATTCTATATTGGATTTTTGACGTTTCGGTTTTTATTGGTAACCATTGCTGAAGACATAGAGAAATCGACTTAAAACCAAAAATAGCGATTGATTCTCATCTAATACTTGAGGAATAACCATTCTATATTGGATTTTTGACGTTTCGGTTTTTATTGGTAACCATTGCTGAAGACATAGAGAAATCGACTTAAAACCAAAAATAGCGATTGATTCTCATCTAATACTTGAGGAATAACCATTCTATATTGGATTTTTGACATTTCGGTTTTTATTGGTAACCATTGCTGAAGACATGGAGGAATCGACTTAAAATCAAAAATAGCCATCGATTCTCATCTAATACTTGAGGAATAACAATTCTACATTAGGTTTTTGACGTTTCGATTATTATTGGTAACCATTGCTGAAGACATGGAGGAATCGACTTAAAATCAAAAATAACGATCGATTCTTATCTAATACTAGAGGAATAACCTTATTGCATTCCATTTTTGATGTTTTGACCATTAATGGCAACCTCTACTGAAAACGTGGAAGAATCGACTTAAAATCAAAAAGACTAAATTCTTTTTTGGTAAACAACTCAAGTTTGAGTTTATTTTAATCAAAATAGTTTCAGCCGTTTTGAGGATATTTCGAAAAAAAAAGAAGGAAAGGAAAAACTTCCTTTTTTCATGCACGATTACAATACTTGACCATACCCTGTATGGTAAAGTAAAAATTATTTGCTTAAGCTATTGTCCTTATTTCCCTACAACTACTTATTAATTATGTTCTATGAATCTAAATGTGAAAGTAAAAATTGTCTCGGACCGCGGATAAAATATTATAATTCTATTGATATTTGTATTCAAAAAAGATAGTTAATAATGTTGAAATAAGAACTTTATTATTTTTTGAGCTCATAGTGAGCTTCTAATTTGACTTTTCGTAAATTTTATACTTGAAAATAGGTTCTCGTAAATGTAAATACATAGGTACATACTTTCCTACAAAAAAGTGATATTAATAAATAGCTGATTTTAAATAATTTCCTGGTTAGATATATTAAAGAATAATTAACATATTAAAGAGAATTGTTTTTGATCGCATTTTAAGCAAGATAGTACCTGGAGGCACCGAGCGATGCTCGGTAACCCCTGACCCCCCACCCCCTCCCGAAACCATACACCTCGCCCCCAACACTGCACCCCCACCCCACCCCCACCCCAACCGCCCCTCCCACCCCCGGACCCCCCACAACTGCACCCCACCTCCTGCACCCCCCCACATCCATCCCCACCCCCGACCCAGTTTTTGCATTTCTATCTTTCTAATGGTCCACATATTATGTGTATATTTGTTTACTCGTACACCAATTTGCCCACATTCGTTCATATTGATAAACATTATAAAAAATACATAAGAAAATAATAATAAAAAAATAATCGTATAGGATCTGAAATAAAAACATAAAATTAAAAAAAATGTGTGCGTCTCGGGACGTGCGACAGAAGTGATAACTTTCACCAACCAAGTATTTTTTTAGGAAGACAATTGCAAGGATAATTGCCCGGAGAAAAGAGAATTGAATATTTAATTTTAATTAGAAGAGTGGGGGGGGGGGCAAAGGAATAATTATTAATATATTTAATTTTTTCATTAAATTGAAGGGTTGGTTTTGTCACAAATATAATAAAACAATAATTTTAATAACTATTAGAATTATTTAATTGATAACTATACAGTTTCGGTCACCACTGGTCGACCATCCTCAGTAGTTCTAAAAATTGAAATGAAACATTTATTTACATTTTTTCTTTTTATAGAGAATTATATAATACAAAATTTTTTTTTTTTTTTATTTTTACAATAATTTGAAATCATACATACATCTCGTTCAAGAACCGGAATTTGTCATTTCACATGAAACATTCATTCTTAAATCTTCAATATAGATACATCACACAATTCATTACAATCACACACATACATATATATAGCAACAATTTATAAAAACGTTTATCACTGAACTAGAAACTATTTTGAATTAATGATTATATTAAATATTATTTTCAATTTTATTTTTTTCTAATTATCTCATTGCATCGTCAATTATTATACAATTAAAAAACCCATTATAAATAATCCATTCTAGAAACACATTATAAGTTAAATTCATTCTTTATTTTTAATTTTTTATTAATGAAATATCAAAATACACATCTCCCTATTACATTTTTCTTATAAAATCAATACATGTTTAATCAACATACTAAATCAAATCAATATTCTCACAACAATGACACAATGAGACTATAACATTCTGATATGTTTTCCGAATCCATTTTGAAATTTACACAATTATCGATATCCTTCAATATATAAAGAGATTCTTTTATTTTTCTCTTGGTCCAATTTTTCTCATAATCTAGTATCTTTACTCCTTCATGTGAAATGACAAATTCCGGTTCTTGAACGAGATGTATGTATGATTTCAAATTATTGTAAAAATAAAAAAAAAAAAAAAAAAATTTTGTATTATATAATTCTCTATAAAAAGAAAAAATGTAAATAAATGTTTCATTTCAATTTTTAGAACTACTGAGGATGGTCGACCAGTGGTGACCGAAACTGTATAGTTATCAATTAAATAATTCTAATAGTTATTAAAATTATTGTTTTATTATATTTGTGACAAAACCAACCCTTCAATTTAATGAAAAATTTAAATCAAGTCACTTAAGTTCTGGAAGAAATTTAATAAATATATTTTAATGTTTCTGGATTTAAAAATTATATTTGTCTTTCAGCTTAATTCAATTATACATATTGCGAATTTGCCAACCCGCAATTATCTAATAAATTCTATTTATTAAATACATAGCTATATATAATATATTCAATTATTTCCACACTTATAATAAAGTCTAATTCAAAAATATTCATTTTAGTAAAAGTAAAAAGCAAGGGTTTTTAAAATAGTTCTTTGGTCCAGTGGTAGAGTGCCTGCCTCAGATGCAAGAGGTCTCAGGTTCTAATACGACATCCGCCGAATCATTTTTTTTTATTGAGATTTTCATCTATCAATAATTACTTTAATTAAGAAAAAATCAATTAAGATGAATTTTGATGAGGTCCAGACCTAGCCAGATCGTTTTTTCATCCTCAAAACTTGTTAATAGATTTTGTTTCATCAAAATCGGTAGGGCCGTTTTCAAAATAGAACCAAGATACAAATATATAAATAAATATATATATAAATAAATATACAATTTTTGCTCGTTTAATAAGAGTAGATATATAGTACTAGTATATCGCGAGACTACTGCTGGTTCAGGCTATGGGAGTCTACTGAATCTTGAAGTCTGGACCAAGAGAGCATCAGATGTGATCCATCTAGCTATGATCCAGCATCATTTCGCGATTAGCCCGCATAACGCTTTTATATCAAACACTGATATGCATCACACCAAATGGATTTGTAATCTGAGATGTTATATATTCAATCGCCCAGTCCAGCCCGCTCGATCTGTTAACACGTGTTAAAACAGATCAAGCGCTAATGAAAATGGAGTCGAAAATACACCAAAAATGATGATTATTTTTCCGGAAATCTTGATATCTAGTTCCAGATTCAAAATTTAAAATTAGCACTTTTATTTTTCGAAAACTTCACCGTAGATTTTCAGATTTCTTATTTTAGAGAAAAAAATTTATCAGTCCAAATTGTTGTGTATTTTCCAGTATCTACATATAAATCTCAATGTTTTAAGGAATTTTATGACTTTATATTGGGCCACGGGTTGGACAGCCCTGGTTTAAATCGAATGGGATTAAAGAAGGATATGAGGAATGATAATTTATTTTTTAAAAGGGTCACGGATATAATAATCCCTGACTATCCATTATCTATTGACATGTAAGAACGTGCAAAGATCTAAAAGACAAGTCCTGACAAGTTTTAGTCAGTAGAGAAATTATTAATTAATTGTGATTTTAGACAAATTAACTTTTTAAACGTTAGTTTTAATTTTTTCTTAAAGCAATTTGAGCCGCGAAAGTTAAATAATGTAATCAATAATTTCTTATGTTAATTCTACATATTTAGAAAATTATTTTATTATTTTTTGAAAAGGAAAAATGAATTGAGCACCCGACGGGATTCGAACCCGTGTCTCTCTCCTTTAGCCGCTCTTCGGGTAAAGGAGAGAGCACGGGTTCGAATCCTGTCGGGTGCTCAATTCATTTTTCCTTTTCAAAAAATAATAAAATAATTTTCTAAATATGTAGAATTAACATAAGAAATTATTGATTACATTATTTAACTTTCGCGGCTCAAATTGCTTGATGTGATTGTTCTAGAAAACCCCAATTCCTTGTCTCCTTGTACTAGAATGATAACTATAGACTTGGTTAGTGTCGTAGCATATAAATTACTGAAATAATAAATATTTTAGAAAATGAAAATATGAGAAGAAGAAGAATTTTTAAATATTCGAAACTTCATTATTTTTTTATCTTATATAGTTGAGCTTATAATTTTGCTTTTAGTGAATTTTATTCTTGAAAAAAGCTTCACGTATTGTACAAATGTACATTCATATTTCGAAAAAGGGAATAAATATATCTCTACATATAAATCTCAATGTTTTAAGGAAGTTTATGATTTTATGTTGGGCCACACTCATTGCAGTGCTGGGCCGCATGCGGCCCGCGGGCCACGGGTTGGACAGCCCTGGTCTAAATACTACTAAATTATGTCTGATTGGGCCGAATACCAATTCTGAAAATCATTATTTTTTATTTTTTTATTTAACAGCTTCGGAGCAAGACTTATTAAACCAGGGTTTAAAGTCCAGTTTTCCGGTTACTTGATGTAAGGTATAGGACATATTGCTCTATAGCTCTATACTCATCTGAATTACTTCAGAGAATCCTGAAGCACATTGAGATGCATTATTTTTAAAGCAGTCCAAGGGGTTTCAAGGAAATGCTGTTGAAGAAATTGCGCATTTCATCTCAGTTGGATGTTTGTAAAAGCTTTATTTCTCTGGGAATTAAGTGGATTAATATAGATTTTACTGACTTGCACTTATGAAATTACCTGATCTCGTTATGTCTAAGAAAACATATTTAAAAAAATAAATATATTTATAATCAGTGAGCTAATACAAATTAAGTTGTTTAATATTTTAATGATTGTCTATTCCATTTCAATTGATAGGAAAAATTGAAAAAAATAATAATTAACCAGATGCTTGTATAATAGCTCTACCTAATGAGATTATCCTCATATTTGTAATTTTCCTTTTTCAATTTCTTTGAAAATAAATTTATTTATTTTTTTCTTCTTTTTCCGTGATCAGAAAGGACATTGGCCTTTCAATGGTCGGAATCTCGTCTTGTTTATTACTAAAGAAGAGTTGCTTATTAGTTGAATCGCATATTGATTAAATTTGTTCTTATTATTGTTGAACAAATTAAAGCAATATAACACGTAGCAATATTTCCAAATAAATGAAAAGGAAGAATTAAATAAAACTTCTTTTCCATATAAAAGCTGTGAGCTGTCGGTACTAGAACGACATTTATTTATTTATTCATCTATTTATTAAAAGACCTTGACTTATTTATGTAGGTATATTACTACGCTCAGCGGGCGAGCCTAGTATTGAATTCACGTAAAAATTTCAATTTTTTTTTTGGTTCAAAAAACATCTGAAAGAGAAAAAGCATTTTTGAGATTTTAAGCAATTTTTTTAATATATAATCATATATGAACAATTTATTTTATAATTTAGGTTAATTATTAAATTTTATTGACTTGAACGTTTATTTAGACTAATTTTTTTGATAAAACTCTTAGATTTATCGATATCCAGAATTTTCCTGACAGGAAATGATCCATATAATACTCCTATAATATAAATAGCTTTTGAGAGTACATGTTTGAATTGAAATGAGTAAATACAAAATTTATAATAAATAAACGGAACGAGATTGAAAAGTTTTCCATTAAATGGCGGATTTTGAGTGGATTTCTATTATCTAATATTTTTCATCTTATATAAAAATTAAGGCAAATTGATTTATCACATT
>JAKCPI010023183.1:0-34667 GCA_023213315.1 Euborellia annulipes | reverse complement strand
CATTAAGTAAATTTAAACGCCGAGCGAACGGAATCGCCATGTAATACACTCAAAATTGTAGATATCGTCGCCTTAGAGTGTATTAAACTCACGAGATTTATTTAAAATGATTTTTTATACACCCTAATTTATTTTAATACATGCTTGGCTACATGTTTCGAATATGGTCCACCTCGTATTCGTTTTCAGACCATATATGGTACACTCTAAGGCGACGATATATTATCGTTCACACCTACACATTTCATAGTGTGAAATAAATTAATATTGAACCCTCTTGAACATAGTTGGTAATTTATGTAGATACCCATGATTGATTGTATAAAATGCATTTGTGTGCCAAGTTTGAATTTTTACTTTACCATACAGGGTATGATCAAGTATTGTAATCGGGCATGAAAAAAGTGGGTTTTTTCCTTCTTTTTTTCGAAATATCTCAAAAACGGCTGAAACTATTTTGATTAAAAAAATTGAGCGAAGCCATGGCATTTCGCCTACAAAAAAGCCCAAATAAGTGAACATCGAAAAAATTATTTTTTTCGAGATAATAATTGTTTTATCAAATGGTCTGTTAGTTAGTCTGTGCGTTACCAAATTTTGTGGACGAGCTAGTTCAAAAATTAGTGTGAATATCAAAACGAAATTAAGGGGGGTGGAGGGGGGTTAAAAATTAAAAATCTAGGCCATTTGAGCAAACTCAACCAAATTTTGTATACTTAATCAGTGGGACCCCAGAAATCTAAAAATGCACAAACTAACTCCCCCCCTACATGATTATAAATAATTTTAGGGGCCAGGTTGTACCTATATATGGTAAAGTCAAGTGGATGGCCACATCCGAACACGTCAGCTTATTTTAGTATTAATTTTAATGAGAATTGATTTATTTATAATTTTTGACAATAATAACGAATATTTCAGAAACATCTTTTTCCCATACATAAAAGGCTTATCCGAATATATCAAGGGAATATTATTATTAGTAATATTCCCGTCAACTTTTAAACCAGCTATACATACTTATATAACTACTAATGTATTTTTTATTTTATTTTTAATGACTGTGTTATGTTCATTCTTAAGAAAAAAAAAACTATTTCAAGAAAATAGAACATCCTCAAAAAATAGGCCTAAAAAAAGAATTTTTCAAATCGAATCTTAAAACAAAATAATTTAGTTTACAAAATGGATTGCTTAGATTGTCACAGACAAAATCGTATTTAAAATCTAGAATTTATGAACATTAATATTTATTCAGAACAGCAAATTCTGAATCTACTGTGTTGAGCTTACCATTCAACTAATTTGGGACAATTCCTCTATGATTGAGCAAGATTGTTTTTACTGGGGTGAGGGGGAGGATGCGGAACAGAGCCTATTCCTCTGCGTTAAGATTATATAATGCCTGTTGAAATCCAAAGTCCACTGGCAAGTTACATATACAGTTGTAGGCCCAGACCTGGCTGGCCTAGGCCTAAATCCGCCACTGCACAGGTAAAACCTCAACATTTAACGAATCAAAAAGATTCTTCAAATAAATCTTGACAGGTAAGTCTGGAGCGAAATCCGTGTTGAAGTCACCCATTACAATTACTTCAGAATAGAGTGGAAGATATTGAAACATCTGTCTCAAAATCGGAGAAAAGGCCTAGTTGGGTTGGGGGGGGGGGGGGGAGACTAGACCAGGGCTTCTTAAACTTTTATGATTGGAACCCCCCATTTTGACAGACAGAGAAGTCATACTTGCCCTATGTTTCGCTAGACCAAAATTCAGTTTCGCGAACCATAGTTTAAGAAGCCCTAGACTAGACTATAATAACCGCTTAAAAATTTTTGCAAGACACCTCAACAAGAAAAATAAATTCAACAAGGGATGTAGAGAATGGCCCCCGTAAGAGGGGTCCAAGTGCACCCCTTGCTCTGCAGGGGCCCAAGCCTGGGCCTGACATGTATCTAACTATTTACTCTTATTAAACTAGCAGAAATTGTATATACATATATTTATTTATATACTAGCTCAAGGCCCGCTTATATGGAGGTATTATTATAGATAAGAAGACTTGAAAATTACAATTATTATTCATTTTGCTAGACACAAAAGTATATACAATCTATTAATAAAAAATGCTCTTATTCTCAAGCTTGAGTTGTTTATCATAAAAGAATTTAGTCTTATTGATTTTAAGTCGATTCTTCCACGTTTTCAGTAGAGGTTGCCATTAATAGTCAAAGTCAAAACATAAAAAATGGAATGCAATAAGGTTATTCTTCTAGTATTAGATAAGAATCGATCGTTATTTTTGATTTTAAGTCGATTCCTCCATCTCTTCAGCAATGGCTACCAATAAAAACCGAAACGTCAAAAATCGAATGTAGAATGGTTAGAATTTCAAATTATATTTGTTTTATAAAAATACTTATAATTATTCCAATGGTATATGTTCAAATTAAAATATTTTAGACAAAATTAAAAATCCTTAAAAAGAAAAAAGCATTGTGAATCCCTCTACCTTTATCAATGAAAATTAAAAAGAAATGATGCATTACTTACGGTAGTATTTTTAAAATCCCTTATATAATTTTATTTAGCTTAAAAAAAGCAGAGAATCTAAAAACAAAAGAATGATTATTTTTTTACGTGTGTAAATGTATTCAATTTGAAAGCTAACAGACAAGAGGCCACCAGTTCCATGCTTACATGCCCAATGATGAATGACGAATGAGTTGGTCATGTTCTTTTCCAAAAGCGTTGCTATTTTCACGTGTAGTACATTTCTAAAATGTAAGAGATTCCTACTAATAATAACAACAGCCTTGATCGTAGCTCTTCTTAGCTAAATGGAATGACATTCGATCACACCACTGAAGATAGCTACACACTCAAAGTCGTTCTTAAAAAAATATGAAATTAGTTGGATTCGCACTCGCACTCGTGACACTTTCTGTCAAAAATCGCTCACCTTATGAATTTAAATTATCTTTGGTAATTTTTAATATATATTATTATATAACAATTAATGTTAATCTCTTATTTGCTATTTTTTCTTAAAGATTTTTTAGGTAAAAACAATTAAACAATAGAATCATAGTTCCATTCGCTTCTGTGAATCCCTCTGACAGACTTCTCTCTCCTTATTAATTATAATTATATTTGGTAATATTTTAAATTATATATATATAATATATATATTATATAACAATTAATATTAATCTCTTATCTACTATTTTAACTTTAAGATTTTTTAGGTAAAAGTGATCGAACCATTGTCTACAATCTACTTGAAAAAAAGAGTAGATTCATTCAATTTATTTTTTTAATAGGTAATTTAATATAATTACATTGGATTTAAATTATATATATATATATTTTTATTTTGTTTTTTTATTCATTTTTTAAATAGGTATACTTTACATTTTATAATATATTTTTTTGGATTACTTTAGAAAAATGTTTATTATTTTTATTTATTTTTAGATAATCTACTCTACCACTCTCTATTTTATTAGAATAAGGATTATTGGAAATTTATAAAATTATAAATTAATTAATGAACGGTCACGACAGTTTTGAGGATCAATTTTTCCTCTTCTTGCTTCAGAGACATGCGCATGATTGCCTTGTCATTCAATTTTCCTCGAATCAATTCACCGACATGTTTATTAGTGGACAAGAAGCCAACTAGGAATTCAGAACTTTCAATGATAACATTTTTAGATTCACACAAATCTAACATCTTATTTTAGGGTAAAATTAATATTTCAAGGTCAAAGTCATACTTATAAAATTCTAATCCATAACTGCAATCTCTAGTTTCGGAAAGAAGAAATGTTTCAATTTCCTAGAGTCTTTAGAAAATCGATAATCGAAACAGTTGATCACAATATCTAACATCTCGAAATAAATTTCAGGGTAATATTCACAGGGGGCTGGCAAAGACAAAGGGTTGAGCGACATCATAATTTTTATAAATTTTGGATGTTCGACATCAAATTTTGTGATCAACCCCAAAGAATAAATCAAGTTATAAAGTGTATCGAAACCTTCATCAGTTCTAGATAACTTCACAATCTCTGCGAGACTATGAAACTATGGACCATAGCTTTTTGCAACTGTAAAATGGTAAGAGAAAATTTGGGAAAAGTAAATTTTGGAATATGTCAGAGCGTAAGAGCTGTTTAATTATTTATTAAGAAAAAGAAGTACAAATAGTTTTCACTAGACACAACTGTTGAATCTAAATGACTGATTGTCGTCAGAGATCAGTTTCAAAGGCTTGGTATTTAATTGCCTTGTAATTAGCTGGGCAAGCTCATTTATCTTTTGACCATTTCTGATTTTTATTTAATTTAGTTATTTGTAATAGAAGCAATAAAGTAAATTTACTAGGAGTGGGTTTTCAAATGATTTTTGAGGTGGTCCTTCCGTGAAAAACGCTTATTGCAGTGATCACAGAAAAAAGGTATTTTTCTTGTATGAATTAATAAATGGGCTTTGAGTCTACTCTTATCTAAGAAACGCTTATCACATTGATCACAGGCGAAAGGCTTTTCGCCTGTATGAATTAATAAATGGTTTTTGAGGTGAGCCTTACGTAAGAAAACCTTATCACATTGATCACAGACGAAAGGCTTTTCGCCCGTATGAATTATTAAATGGCTTTTGAGTTCACCTTTTTGTGAGAAACCCTTCTCGCAGTGATCACAGACGAAAGGCTTTTCGCCCGTATGAATTAATAAATGGCTTTTGAGTTCACCTTTTCGCGAGAAACGCTTATCACATTGATCACAGACGAAAGGTTTTTCGCCAGTATGAATTAATAAATGGTTTTTGAGATGACACTTTTGTGAGAAACCCTTCTCGCAGTGATCACAGACGAAAGGCTTTTCGACCGTATGAATTAATAAATGGCTTTTGAGTTCTACTCTTATCGTAAGAAACCCTTATCACATTGATCACAGACGAAAGGCTTTTCGCCAGTATGAATTAATAAATGGCTTTTGAGTTCATATTTTCGCAAGAAACGATTATCACATTGATCACAGACGAAAGGCTTTTCGCCAGTATGAATTAATAAATGGCATTTGAGTTCACCTTTTCGCAAGAAACGCTTATCACATTGATCACAGACGAAAGGTTTTTCCCTCTATGAATAAGTAAATGTTTTTTGAGATTATTCTTGGTTGAGAAAGCCTTCTCGCATTGATCACAGACGAAAGGTTTTTCGCCCGTATGAATTAATAAATGGCTTTTGAGTTCACCTTTTCGCGAGAAACGCTTATCACATTGATCACAGACGAAAGGCTTTTCGCCCGTATGAATTAATAAATGGCTTTTGAGTTCACCTTTTCGCGAGAAACGCCTATCACATTGATCACAGACGAAAGGCTTTTCGCCTGTATGAATTAATAAATGTTGTTTGAGACTATTCTTGTTTGAGAAAGCCTTTTCGCATTGATCACAGACGATAGACTGTTTTCCTGTATGTCTGTTATTAGAATGAGTTCCCAAGCATTGGTTGGTTTGTTTTGATTTCAATTTTTCGGGATCGTTATGACAGGATAACGACGGTTTTACTTCATGATATGGATTATGAGTGGTCAATTTGGAAGCCTTCTCCTTCTGCGTAGTCATGTCAATAAGAGGTTCCGGTTTGGTTTTAACACTGTAATTCTGATCGTTTACATGACTTGTGAAGAGTATTTCTTCCGAGTGGCCTTCCAATTTATGCCTTTCGAAATCAGACAATGATAGGAATCCAGAAAAACATTCCTCACAGAAATAGTCTTCAGTACTTTCAGTAGTTTTGTCTGGAAAAAAATAAATGTATTGACAAGATTATATTAGAGAAAAAATTTATAATAAAGCAGAAAATCAATTGTAATTTTCTGCTATTTTCAATTGTGAAATCGTTTAGTAATATCGTTAAATGGGTGGTATATAGTGTGCTAGGCAGCTAGCCAATTAATTTATAATTCATTGATCAATAAAAATTATTAATACTAAAATCTCATAAAAATGTAATCTCTTGAATGTCCTAATGGTCTCCGAGGTAGAGAACAAAGGGGGAAAGTCTTAATTTCATTTAAATTAGAATTTAAAGAAAAGTTGTAGGGGAGTGCTCCTAAGGTTATTAATCACATGAATGAACTTACCATCAGCTGATGTATTTGTTCTCAATTGAAATTTCCTTTTTAAAATTAAATGTAATTTCCTATGTATACATTTCTTTTGATGTTTGTTCAGGAACTCTTCACTAATGAACATAGTCATGCATTCAGTACACAAGAAATGAGGCCCTGAAAAAGATAATATATTGCAATTTTTAGTTAGATATAAATATTTAAGGCCCCCATGGACACTAGCGAGATAAATTGGAGTCCAAGTGAATATAAATGAACCAATTCGGAATTGATTTGAATATTTAAATTTCTATATACCTGATGAGTTTTTTTATCTTGAGACAGTCTTATAACTCAAAAACAGTGCATTATATGAAAAAAAGATTCAAATAAAGGTTTATTTATATCAGGGTGGAAACTAAAGTAAACTATTGTTTGTCGACCTAGAACAAGCTTTCAAGGGTATTTTGAGGTCAACTTCTGTTTTTTAAATAGAAACCTATATCTTTCTGTACATATTCTGAATCTACAAAAAAAAACTGAACAACTCATTTTTATTATATAGATTTCAGATCCTATACGATTGTTTTTTTTTTTATTATTATTAATTTTCTATTTATTTTTTTATAATGTTTATCAATTTGAACGAATGTGGGCAAATTGGTGTACGAGTAAACAATTAATATACACATAATATGTGGACCACAAGAAAGCTAGAAATGCAAAAACTGGGTAGGAGGTGGGGTGGATGTGGGAGGTGCAGGAAGTGGGGTGCAGTTGTGGGGGATCCGGGGGTGGGAGGCGCGGTTGGGGTGGGGTGGGGCGGAGTGGTGGGGGCGAGCTGTGTGGTTTCGGGAGGGGGGTCAGAGTTTGCCGTGCATCGCCCGGTGGCTCCAGGTACTATTGTATTCTCATAATAAAAATGGTGCATTTTTTGTTGAAGACAGAATTAAAATGGTCTTAATTTATGCGGTGAATATGGGGGCTGCCATTGAAATGAATGCCGAGCGTTTTCCTGATAGGAATACACCCTCACAAGCTTCATTTTATTATGTTGTAAATGTGTTTAAAAACAAAAATCAAGAGGAAATGTAAAGGCTAAGAAGAAACTGAAACAGACCAAAATACCGAAATTGGAACTGGAATTGATCCAGAAGACTTGCGATACACTCTGGAATGTCGTAAAATTATTAAATTATTAATTATTATTAAATTATTTATTTAATAATTAAATATTTGATAATTAAGTTAAATAATTGTTAAAAATAATTTTTTTGAGATATAACTGATTTAATATTATGTTTATTTGATGTCGTATAAAAAATATTTCTTATGAAAGTTGTTCAATTTTGTTTGTAGATTTTGAATATGTACAGAAAAATATAGGTTTCCATTTAAAAAACAGAAGTTGACCTCAAAATACCCTTGAAAGCTTGTTCTAGGTCAACAAACAATAGCTTACTTTAGTTCCTCCCCAGATATAAATAAAATTTTATTTGAAACTTGTTGTGTTTTTGAATTATAAGACTGTCTCAAAATAAAAAATACTCATCAGGTACTATATAATATAGTGAATAGCGAAACTGAACGTTTTGCAAGTTTATTATAATTAAACATTTATTTATTTTTTATTTAAAACTAAAATAATTAATAACGAGTGAATTATTATATAATTGAAAATAAATTCATGAAATATAACCACCTGTTCAAGATTTGGATTCATTCGAGGTAAAAGAATTAATTTTTCACTAATCAACTGTTTAATTGATAACAATATTAATAAATTAACAATGTTAAATGATAGATAACAATTAATTATTATTGAATAAATAAATAAAACATTTTATCTATATTCCTTGACAGAGGAAACTAACCTGTATACATTGGATATTTCAGATCCAAGTTTTCAATTTCAGCCATTATGAATAGAATTTCTCCAAGTTCCAACAAACAATTAAACAATTATAATATTGAATGGAATAGATTTTTGATTTAATAAAACTATATTCTTGAATTTTTGTATACACGAAATGAAATAACAGAAATAAAAAATATGAAATATATAGTTTCTTTCTTTAGATGAGAAATTGCAATATATTATCTGATGGCAAAAAAGAGAGAAAAAAAAAAAAAAAAAAAAATTGCAATATATAATAAATCCACCAGATGTCAGGGCACTCAATGTAAAACATCCCCTCCAATTTTAAACACAGGCAAAGTTAAATACTCCGTCTGCTCGCTAATAAATAATTTTGTTTACCAATAAAGTTCAATTTTAAATGTACACAGGACGCAGGGCCGATCCTAACAGGTGTGCAGCGGCCTACTGAAGTTTGGGGAATAGAGAAATTGCATCCCTTCTGGAAACCGGCTGAAAGATTTTTTTCTCTGATTAAATGAGGATGCAACTTGAGAGTTGACCCATCCGCTTCGCAAATTTCGATTTCCGGATGCAAATTCTCACCTCCCAAACTAAATTCCGAAATACACTCTTTACTATATAAATATGAAAACAAAAAAATGATTAAATGGTCGAGGAAAAAAATTGAGAATAAAACAAAATGAAATTATAAAAAATAATTGGAGCCGTTTATTGAAACTTTATAGGTAGCAATGATTGAAAAAAATTCAGCCGTAAATACAGACTCTAATTTGAAATTACAACTACCACAAAACTTTCCGGGTAAAAACACAATTTAACTGGCCTATTTGTTATAATAAATAATTAGCCCTAAATTATGTAAGATGATGTTGAGGTTGGATAGTGTATCTTTCAGGCGGTTTTCGTTAGTTAAAATTGATTGAGAAGATGTATATATAACGACATCATCTGCATATTGTAAAATCTTTACTCCAGGTGTCGTGCATGATTCTATTTCCTGTGTATATATAGAAAATAGTAGAGGGGCGAGGATGGTTCCCTGACCAATCCCTTTTGTTAAGATACGAGGTCCTATTTGATGATTTTTGTTTTGAAGATAAATATATCTTGTATGTACAGTACTTAATAAATAGTTAATTATTTTATAAGGGATCCGCATTTTTATTAATTTTTTAACTAAAATGTCTAGGTTGACATTATCATATGCACCTTTAATATCGAGAAATATAGCCGTGGTAAATCCTCGATACTCAAATGATGACATTATGTCATTATATAATATTGTTAAATTGTCGCACGTGCTTTTGCCACGTCTAAAGCCAAATTGTGACCTGCACAATTGGTTGGACGATTCGACCCACCATTCTAACCTATTTTTTAATATTAATTCAAATACTTTTCCTACACATGAGGAGAGAGTAATGGGTCTATAAGAAGAAGCAAAGCTATGGTCCTTATTAGGCTTCGGGATCATGACAACTCTGTGTGTTGACCAAGATGCAGGGTAGGTGTTATTTTCAAAGAAATAATTAAAAAAATCTAGTAATTTCCATTTTAAGATATTGGGGAGATTTTTTATCATGGAGTATGATATTAGATCCAGGCCAGGAGCAGAGTCCCTTTTGGAATTGACTGCGTTTAAAAATTCCTCAAAAGTAAATTCACCGTCAAGCAGTGGATTTGGATCAGAGTTCTGACCAGATAGGAAATTTATTTTTGTTGCCACAGTGGAAGGGGCAATAGAATCGAAAAATTCTTCCATAATATGGTCTGTATTTGGGCCTAACGATGGAGAGTAAATATTTTTAAATATTTTTATTTGTTTCCAAATATCACTATCAGGAGTATTTTTGTCGATTTTAGAACAAAACTCCTTCCACTTAGTTCTCTTTTTATATTTTAGGGTCTTTTTGGTCAGGCTGTCGGCCTTTTTGTATTCAATATAATTTTGAAAGTTTACATTTTTTGAGAAATTTTTATATATATTTTTCCTCTCTTTAACCACTCTTGTGCACTCAGGATCCCACCAAACGGGTGAGGGCCTATAAAACCTGTTGTTAAGAATGGCATTGGGGCTTGAGAGGGATGCCGCATTCTCAATAGATTTAATTAAAATATCATAATCACTTGGTTCTATAATATCAGAGTTAAATTTTAAATTATTTAGTGATCCATTAAAAGAAGGCCAATCAATGTTTCGAGTATTAATCCTTTTATTTACATACATATTATTTTTTGTAGACGAGTATGTAAGTTCGATAAGGATTCCAAAGTGGTCACTTCCAAGAGGTTCGTCTATAAGCGACCATGTTAACTGGGGAATTAAGCTAGCGGAGGCTATAGTCAGATCAACAGGAGAGGTATTTCTGAAAGGGTGGCCAATCATTGTATTCCTTCCATCATTGAGAATTCCAAGAGAATCTAAGTCTATGTTTTCAAGAATGTTTTTCCCTGCAGAATCTTCAAATGAGCAGCCCCAAGCTGGTGAGTGGGCGTTAAAATCCCCGCAGATAATATAATCACCAGATATCTGTTGAGTAAGAGCTAGCCAATTGTTTTGACCTATGATCGTCCCTGGGGGAGCATATATAGATATGAGAGATATTTTTATTTTATTTAACATTATAATCTCAATCGCCACGACCTCAAAGTTTATGTTGGCGTGATTGATATTAATTTTTTTGTTGGGGATGGAATTTCTAATCATAATGGCAACACCGCCCCCGTGCATAGAATCAATTCTATCCTCTCTGAATACAGTGAAACCGGCTTTAAAATAATTATGAGATGACTTAAGCCAAGTTTCAGATAAAAGAATAACATCCAATTTTCTATCTTTGATTAATTTATCTAAGGATTCTTGATTTGCTTTTATAGAACGAGCATTCCATTGAAGAAATTTTATTTTATTTTGAATCAAATTGAATTCTTTTGATAAATGTATAAATAAACATAAATAAATTATTTATTTTATCAAGAATAGATAAACAATATAAATAAATATGAATTTTATGTCTATAAAATAAAAGTTGAAAATTAAAAGAAATTTCTTTATATTTTTAATTATAATTATTATTATTTATTTATATTTTTTCTTAAAATACTTTATAAATTGATAAGAGAAAAGTGAATTTCTGGAATAAATTAAGTAATTCATTATTTAGTAAAAACTTAAAAATGTATTCATGGATTCCCTTCATTGGGAATATTCGAAAATGTCATAGGATTATTAAATGTATTGTTATTCGCATTTATTGAAGAGGGATAATTAATCCCTTCTGCCGGAGAAAATGTGTCCATTGGGATAATTCTCTCCTCAATGTCTCTTTCCTGGGGATGAGAAGGATTTGGGGGCAAAGGAGATGTGCAAGTGTTGATTTGATTGTTAGGAAGAGTGAAATTAGGACCCTGTCTAGCGGGCGACGGTCTCCTAACGTTGGGGGCTCGAAATGTAATATGCTTTTTCCTATGAGGAGTGTCATTTTCATCAAGAGTTAAATTCCTTTTAGGTGGGGTAATGGAATTATTTTCCCTATATATAAGCGGAGGAAAGCTTTCCATATCAAAAGTAATTGGGCGAGTTGGGACAATTTTAAGGGACTCAGAAAAAGGTCTGTATTTCACAGTATTCAGAGCTTCAGTAAATGAGTAATTTTTTAATATCATGAGCTCTTTGATTTTTTTTTGTGTGATAAATTCAGGGCATTTACTGAGGTTTGTTGACAAGTGCTCACCCTTACAATGGACACATTTCGGCGAATTTGCATTCTCACAATCCTTCACATCATGAGAAAGGGAGCAGGAGCTGCACCGTAACTGCCCCTTGCAAAAGGGGGCCCGGTGCCCATAGCGTAAGCACTTTAGGCAGATTATGGGTTTGGGGATGAATGGGGTGACTTCTGTGATAACAGAATGGATCGCGATATGAGTGGGAAGACGCTGACTCTTAAATATTATTTTTACCGAATTGGTCTCGGCCAGGACTGGTGTACCGAGTTCATTGTCCACTTTGACAAATCTTTTCAACCTTTCGGCTTTAATTATCTTAAATGGCGACCTGCAGAAATCAGGATTAAGAAGATCGTCTATATCAAGTTCGGTGGTAAAATTCCTTATAATACCCGTTTTTGTCGTAAGGAAAAACGGAATATATACCATGAAATTATTAACTTCAAGAATTGGCTCAACAACAAAGCTATTGGCATCCACATGGGTTTGGAATTGTACCCTTAATTTAAATTTATTTATTCCAGTGATGCCTAGAATTGTGTGTTGATAAGCTTTCATTTTTTGGAAAATAAATTTTCCAAAAACCATTGGGTGAATCGGTTTTGAAATTGATTTAGGGGACATATTAACATAATCGAGTGCTTTACTCAGTGGCATGTTTTCATCAAACAAAGGCTTACTATTCTCTTTTTTGAATTCTATATAGACAAAGTAAGGGCCCTGGTCCGTTGAACTATAACCATTTATAGAAGGAAGCCCAACTTGGGTCGCTCCTTCGGAACTTGTAGTTTCGGGGGGAGACCCTCCCCCCGAATCCGCCATCGTGACTGAGGCCTCGCCTATCCAGCGAGGGCCTCATACACAAAATAATAGATAAATGTAGATACCAACAAAAATAAGATATAAATAATAAAAAAAAAAAAAAAATAAATAAATAAAAAATAAAGATTAGAAGATAATAGTTCTTCAAAAAGAAAGAAAACAAATAATCTTATCTGTTCCCGATAAGGTAGATGTTGTCCGGCCCACGTTCGCACTTAAAGAAAGAACCAAATACACGACCTCTCTCTATGCTAGCTGAACTCAGACTGATTTATCACATTAAATTAAATTAAATTTTTAAAAGTTAAAAAACAAAAGTGTTTCGTGATGAGGGTGTCTGGATTATATATAAATTTCCCTGACTAAATCCTTGGTCAAATTTTTGATCAATATTTTAAATTAAGTGGATATACTACTTCAATCTTATTTTAAATTAATATTATGTCACCTGATTTTTAAATTTGTACTTTTTTAAGACTAGCTAATAAATTTTTAAGTTTAATAAAAATAAAATGAAACAATTTTAATTAGTACATTTTTAAAATGAATATAAGGCTTATTTTATTTAATACTTATAATGCTTAAAAGCGACAAATGACAGGGTATAACAAAAAAAAAGCGTACTTTGCAATTAATTTTTCAAATTTGCGGATTAAAATTAATGAAAAATGTCGAACTTTCCTTGTTTCTTTCATCTGATATGTATATCCCAAAATCTTTTTTCAGTAATTGTAAGTAGGCACATCTTCACAAAAAAGTAAAAATTACAGTGAATACATGCTTAAATTTTAAAATGGCAGCCCTGTCAATTTTTAATTCTTTATTTATCAATAATTGTTACTATTTTAAATTATCTTAAATTTAATAAAATTTTAATAATTTATTTATAAACAAAATGACACCTTATTTTTGCAAGTTGGTTAATTATTAACCGAGTTATGGTGGTTTTAGTTATGGTTAGCTATTCTTAAGTAAATGAAAAAAAGATGGTGCTGGATTCCAATAACCGATTGTTTGAATTTTGATAATTAATTTGAGAACCGAGTTGAACAAATCGATGTAAGATGGCAGCATTGGAAAATGAATAACGTTTAAATTCAAACATTCAAAGAATCAGACAGATGGACTTTATAGCAAATTTATAAGAACCATACTATTAGGAAAATAGTTGAATACGCGCCTGAACTAAGGAGTTGAATATATATAAAATTTGATTATATGACCTATTCGGGGATCCATCGCTTAAATGGAAAAGGCATTTGCGGGCTTAACGCAGAGGATGCCGGATCATACCCGGCTGGGTCCTATCTTTTTTCAACTCTTGGTTCAGTATCAAAACGAATCAGGTCCCAATTGCACCAAAATAGGGCAGTGACCTGATAAAAAGTTTTAACTTTCGCGTTCATCTAACGTTAACATTAAACATTCCAAATAAAATTTATTATTGAATATTCGAACAAAATTCATCTGTTTCGATTCCCCAAAGAATCAGACAGATGGACTTTATAGCATATATATATATATATATATTATTTATTTGTTTGAGACTATAGTTTCGAAGACTTGGTCTTCATCATCAGTCTTTTTTAATTATAAATATTGTTTTTCATGGAGTCAATACCGTATGGATATTGAAAATTTTTTGATGTTTTCTTAGCTGGTAGCCAGTTAGAATTAAAATCATTTTTGGGTTCACACTCATATATAAACATATGCATCCCTTTTCTTTGTGACAAAGGACAGACTGACAATGAAAGGGGGGTTGGTTTTTCCTTTTTTTCCCACTTTCTTTTATCTAAAATTGTTTGTTTTGTTAGCAAACATCCTAAGCAAATTGCTATTAGATAACTCAATTTTTCCGTTCAGACAAAGGTCTGAATTTTTATTGAATGATTTCAAAATTTCTAACGATTCGAATTGCGCTAATTAATTTTGGGTTTCTTTCTCCTTTTATTAATCTAATTCCTGTGTCTTTCCGGGAAAGAGTGATTGTTTGAATTTAGCGTTTTTAGTTAGCGTATTTTTTGTCTCTAACTAATCTTATATAGTCCAGTCAACGAATGGGTTATAGAAAACATTTTAGAGGAGAGAATTTTTTTCTTATGGAATGTGTTTGGGCTAGTTAGGAGGTAAAAATACTAAAAGTCCCCAGTCCTAGCTACCGGGCTTAGGGGTGGAAGGGGGTGGAAATGTCCCGTTTTTTGGTTTTTTGCTTATATCTCAAAAACGGTGGGTCGTAGGGAAAAAGTTACTCTTAGCAAAATAAAAGCTTATAATATTTACTACAAGATTGCTTCTATTTAATTTTTCTCTATTCCTTATGGTTTTTGAGATATTTGCCCGCGAATATCGTTTATGTATGAAAAAAATAAAATTTCCTATATTTTTCGTCAAACTTTTGTCTCTATCACCTCAGCCTTTCGTTTTACAGTAAAAGTCCTCAGAAAAGAAGTTGTAGAGCATTCAATTTCCTTTAAAATGATATATACATTTATGATTTTATCTTCAAATCGTCTGGAGTTATAGCAATTTAAAAATTTCAGGTCGATTTATACATTTTGTTAGAAAACCCCGCAATAGCCCAGTATATAGGGGGGTTTCAGCTTACATTAATTGCGGGAAAAGATTTTTTTCTAGGATCGTTTGGTATGGTGTCGGTATGCCTAATCTTCCCCAGGCTTTGCCGTTTCGGGGTGGGGGGGGGGGGTTGAAGTGTGGGGTTTTCCCTCCTGAGGGGTTGTCCCTCTCGCCAAGTGCGTGCGTAAAGCATTTCACCACGATAAAAAAAAAAAATGCCAAATCTAAGTTTGCGACCTCTAAAGTGTGGGGGACAACTTTTGGTGGCCGAAAAACCTCGAAATTTTCGGACTTTAACCCAAAAACTCGCACTTTCTTCGATTTTTTCCCATTTCGACCATGATGGAGCACGTTTTCGACAAAGACCATTCTATACATTTTTAAACTAGATTAAATTTGCTACAATTTAAACAAAGTTGCATCTTAATTGGATAATGGTAAGTCAACAAAATCTCCTAGAGAATGAGACAGAAATCAAGTTTCTATGATGAGTGGTTTTCATTTTATGAAGGAAAAACTGAGATTTTTTGAACAAATGGATCATTTCCTGTCCGGAAATTCTGGATATCTATAAATCTAAGAGTTTTATAAAAAAAGTGGTCCAAGTAAACGTTCAAGTCAATAAAATTTCCTAGAGAATGAGATAGAAATCAAGTTTCTAAGATCAGTGCTTTTCATTTTATCAAGGGAAAACTGAGATTTTTTGCAAAAAATTGCAGTTTTTCAAAACTTCAACCTAATTGCGGTACGGGTTACCATTATCCAATTAAGATGCAACATAGAATCACATTGAGAAAATCGAACATTACTTAAATAGGAACTATTAAAATTCGTATTTATATTTTAGTGGAGACACATGTTTTACTTAATAACACAGTTTTCTCGAATTTTTCATTGTTTTTTTTCGAAAAAATAATACGTGATATTTGCCGGGACCCCTTCCTCCCACACGTGAGATTGGGTGAGATTCAACTTGACCCCCTCCCCCTAAATGCCTCACGTAATTAAGGGGATGTCTAAGACTGAGATAATATACCTAATATAAATAATGAATAAAGAAATAATAGCCATAAAATATGGGTATCCGCTCCGCTTTGAAAATTAGGATAATAATTTTAAAGGGGGAGCTAGTAAGTGAAAGTCGTGTGGCGTATACATAATAATATCTATTTTATTTATTTATTTGCTTATTTAAACTATTATTAACCTACAATTTTGAAACCACTTAATGATATACTAAACACACTAAGTAGATATAATTTGAGATGTAAATATTTAAATTCAAAATTAAAACTAGAATATTCTATATTCTATTACGGGAAAAAACATACCATGTTAACACAATATGTTCCATAGTTTCGATTGAAATATATATAACCTCTATATTTTTATGATAATCTAGCCATAACACGTGTGGCTAGAAAATTTCCCTCACGTGCCCAGAATATTTAACAATAATTCCCCTTGAAAAAAAAATCAATATTTCATTAAACAAAAATAATAAAAATTAATTCGAGAAAAAATCAATACAAAAACTCTTTATTTTTTGCCTCGTGTAAGGGTCAGATTACAAAGATTACAATCAGTTACCCCAGATAATCTTAAGTATAATCGAATACTATGAAACACAATAAGATTACTATTATTAAATTTTTTAAACTTTTTTTTATTTAATGAATACTTTTAAAATAATGAATAGATGCCTTATCTAAGTTTAATTTGGATGGAAAAATAATTGTGATTGGTATAGATCAGTGGTTCTTAAGCTATGGGTCGTGACCCAACATTGGGCCGTGAAGGATATTTTTTGGGTCGCACAGAGTCGTTAACCAAATATTCCACTATATTTTCAATAAGCTTAACAATATATTTTAGTAGATCTGAAAAAATTGCTTTTTTTTTTGGATCATGACACGAACATATTTCTCAAATTTGGGTCGCAGATTAAAAAGGTTAAGAACCACTGGTATAGATTTATAGAATAACACTAGAATAAAAAGTTTTTATTTCACTTTATAACTATGTACAGTGGAACTTCGGTATACGGCCTTAATCCGTCCCAGTTCCTTGAACTTATACCAAACTGGACGTCGAGCCCGATCTAGGTCTTTCTCAGGGGGGGTGAACTTGAATTTGCCCCCCCCGTTTCCACCAACCCCCAATGCTAAATATTTACAAAAAATTTCCCGATTCCCAAAATGTGCCTCTTCTTAAAATTTGACTCCAGTGGTACGTACCCCCTCCCCACCCCCCTTAGATCCGACCCTACAGGACGTACCTATACCAAACAAATTTTTCCCTTAGAAATAAAGGGAAAATGATTTCCATTAAAAATAAAAACTGATGTGGCCATCCATAGATGATTTGGGCAGTTAGTTTTTGCACTTCTGGCAGCCCACTGATTATGTGTACTATATTTGGTCCAAGGCCTAGATTTTCATTTTTTGACCCCCCCCCATTTTGGGCGGTTTGAATTTTTAGTGTTCTGGGGGCCCACTGACTATGTATACCAAATTTGGTTGAGTTTGAACCAAGGGCCTATAATTTGATTTTTTTACCAATTAAAAATAATAAATAATTTTCCAAATAACCGGGACAAAATGACAACCCCGGATCTGTCCTTGCTCAGGGTAACGCTATTTGCTCAGATCAAACCAAGAGGGTATTCTTAGTATACTGCAGTATACCCTCCACTAAACCATGTCTATATATATGTCCATGGGCGTGCCCAGCTATGGGCAGGGGAGGGGGCAGGTGCCCCCCCCCCCCCCCCTAGAAGACGAAATAAAGTCTATTATGTTGGCAACTAAAAAATAGAACATGTAAAAATATATATAAAGTCAAGAAAATTTAAAAAAAATAATTTAAATTTTTTAATTTTTCTTTACTTTATTTAAATATGTTTCACCAAGAACCTACACCATTCTTGATTTTCGTCTTATTTTGACGAGTTCTATAAGAATCCGTCGTCAAATCGCGGCGCCACGGAAAGCGTGATTCTAAAGTTACCATATGCTTGGCCCCTCTCTTATATTTAATATTTAATAAAATCATTTAGAGGGTGGGGAGGGTCAAAAAATACAATTCTGGCCTTGTACCAAACTCAACCAAATTTTGTATACATAATCAGTGAGCCCCCAGAAGACTAAAAGTGCAAAAACTAACCAAAACTATTCAATATTTGGTTCGGTTTGGTCCAAGGGCCTAGATTTTATTTTTTGACCCCCCCCCCCCCCTAATTTTGTTCCCAAAAAATATAATAATCTTTTCGTTATTATAAGATCATTTTATAGTATATTTCCTTTTTCTTGTTTTTTTAGTTTGAAAATCTTATAGTTTTAATTTTAAACCCCTCCCTTAATTTTGGGTCCGATTTCAACCAAAATCTAATTAGCTCTTAATCTCAATGCACCAAAACTACATGTGAAATTTCGTTTTGATATTCACACTAGTTTTTGAGTTAGAGCGTCCACAATAATTTGGTATTTCACGCACTGGAACTCGCTCCCTGCCACCATCTTTCCCGCGACTTATAACCTTCAGCTATTTAAGACCCGTATCCACAGATACCTTCGACCCCCGCCCAGCCCATAAAATTCTTTCTTCTTCTTTTCACGATGGAGGGGCCAACCCAGGCCTTTAGGGGTTGCACCTTTTTGGTGTAACTCCTTCTCTCATCATTTTCATAAAAAAAACGTACTAAAGTATCAATTAACAGACATTTTGATAAAACAGTTAATATCTGGAAAAATATAATTTTTTCGAGGATTTTTATGTAGACTCGTAATGACATGGTTTCGCTCAATTTTTTTTTAATCAAAATAGTTTCAGCCGTTTTGAGATAATTCGAAAAAACAAAGAATAATTTTTAAGAAAAAAATAAAAACCGACTTCAAAAAATTAAATGCAACAAATAAAATACACTAAAAGGTATAAAATAATTATTATCTTATTTAGTTACAACTAAACGACGAAATATTAACATGAAATTACTTTTTGAAGTCGGTGCCAAACAAACTATACCTATAAGCGAGCGTACCCGCCAAACGTACTAAGTAAGATCCGTCGAGTGCGATTCATAAAAGGTATATGTTTGGCACCAACTTCAAAAAGTAATTTCATGTTAATATTTCGTCGTTTAGTTGTAACTAAATAAGATAATAATTATTTTATACCTTTTAGTGTATTTTTAACCGACTTCAAAAAAGGAGGAGGTTCTCTATTCGACTGAATTTTTTTTTTTTTTTTTTTTGTGCCTATGTTACCTCATATCTCCGCCAATTGTCAACCGATTTTGAAAATTTTTTTTGCATTGGGTCCAGTCTAGCTTCCGATTGGTCCCATTTTTTTTTCGTTTTTTTTCATAGGTATTAGACCTTTTTTATTAGGTTTGTTTAGACCTAACCTCTTTGTTTATGAACCGATTTCGATGGTTCTTTTTTTATCCGAAAGGGGGTGTCTTAGGGATGGTGTCATATTAATTTGGTCAAGTTCTGATGATATGATCACTATTAATAACATCACTAAAAAGAGAAAAATAAAAATAATTTTTAAGAAAAAAATAAAAACCGACTTCAAAAAATTAAATGCAACAAATAAAATACACTAAAAGGTATAAAATAATTATTATCTTATTTAGTTACAACTAAACGACGAAATATTAACATGAAATTACTTTTTGAAGTTGGTGCCAAACATATACCTTTTATGAATCGCACTCGACGGATCTTACTTAGTACGTTTGGCGGGTACGCTCGCTTATAGGTATAGTTTGTTTGGTACCGACTTCAAAAAGTAATTTCATGTTAATATTTCGTCGTTTAGTTGTAACTAAATAAGATAATAATTATTTTATACCTTTTAGTGTATTTTATTTGTTGCATTTAATTTTTTGAAGTCGGTTTTTATTTTTTTCTTAAAAATTATTTTTTATTTGTTGCATTTAATTTTTTTGAAGTCGGTTTTTATTTTTTTCTTAAAAATTATTTTTATTTTTCTCTTTTTAGTGATGTTATTAATAGTGATCATATCATCAGAACTTGACCAAATTAATATGACACCATCCCTAAGACACCCCCTTTCGGATAAAAAAAGAACCATCGAAATCGGTTCATAAACAAAGAGGTTAGGTCTAAACAAACCTAATAAAAAAGGTCTAATACCTATGAAAAAAATCGAAAAAAAATGGGACCAATCGGAAGCTAGACTGGACCCAATGCAAAAAAAATTTCAAAATCGGTTGACAATTGGCGGAGATATGAGGTAACATAGGCACAAAAAAAAAAAAAAAAAAAAAAATTCAGTCGAATAGAGAACCTCCTCCTTTTTTGAAGTCGGTTAAAAATACACTTTTTCCCATGCACTATTACAATACTTGACCATACCCTGTATGGTAAAGTAAAAACAATTGAAAAAAAAAAAAAATCGAAATTTTAAATAACAAAAATTCACTTAACAAAAGGTCAGACATGGACTGTTTTTCTAATATTTATCAAAAAATTTTAGGGAAAAATAATTTTTTATAAATATTTATTTTTATTATTTTATAGTTATTTGATAAACGGAGCATCGCCTTATCTCATAATGATTCATGATATTTCCCCCCTCTTAATTTTGGGTCTATTATCAATTAATAATATCTCCTTTTAATTATGAGACTATTTTATTAGAAATATCAGCTTTCTTCCATTTTTGTTTGAAAATATTTTTTAATCCCCCCCCCCTCTTTTTCTTTGGTCACTATCAATATCAATTGGGAAACTACCCCTGTGAAAAATTTCCCCTGGAAAATTACAATGGAGAGGATACTCTCCACAGTAATCGTCGAGTCTCGGAATCGAATATGGCACTTGAAGAAGAAGAAGAATCTTCTCTAGATATTTAAATAGTCATCGGAGCAAATTATAGATAATGAACTTAATTTTAGTAAATTAAAATATCAAAATGTTTCTTCATTAGAGTTTTTGAATATGTAGAATATCTAAGCCTCTAGAGCAGGATTTATCTAACTTTCCACATAAATTTCACCATCACTGCCTAACCCTTTGAGTCACACAAATTTATATAATGATCTTTATTAAACAAGATTTCATTTCCAACAGAAAAGTTCATATAAGTAAAATGTCTAAGATCAATAGTTTGCGCGTTAAAAAATATTCCAATATTGTAGAGTGAATGGACTTGAATCAATGACAAATAAGGTGTCTGATGGTGAGACATCCTCTGGATATAACAGACCAAATTAATTATAAATGAGAAAGAAATCGATCTTATTTTATCGATTTCATCTATCTGAAGGTTCACAGTATGTCTATTATATAAGAAAATAGCACTTTGATTAAGAATTTTGTAGTTTAAAAGAAATTGTATGAAAAGATTCAATTTCTTCTCTCCGGGAGCGAATCAACTAGAAATGGCCAACAGTTTTATTTTTTTTCTCATTAGATATTTATTCAAATCTATTGAAATTTCATATCTGTGTGTTATTTTCATTTATTTTTTATATCAAATAATTATTATTAGGAAATTTGCATTTTAAAGGGTAGTTTATTTGAAGTCCAATTTGAAAAAACGCTAATAACTCCGTTGAAATTTTTTTAAAAAATATGAAATTAATAGATATTATAAAACAATTAATTATGAATCATTTAATACCATTTTGAACGAAATTGATTGGGTACTTTTCGAGAAAATCGTCAAAAACCCCGAAAACCGTCTATGAAAGGCCGTTTTAGAAACATTTTAAAATTCACCTCCATGTCACAAGTCAATGTTTCGTTTCATATGACTTTTTTAGCTTTTTTCAAACCCATCTCGTGCTTTCAAAAAACATCGTTTTTTGACGGTTCAGATGGTTTTTGACAATTTTCTCAAAAAGTACAGACAACTATATCACTATACAATATACTTGTATGTGTGTACTTCTTAGCTACATATATATTATAGATAAAGAAGTCCAGACCTACCCAGGTATTTGGCTCCCTGCCCACGTGAGCTCATGATTCTTTTATCCAGAGAATCATGTCCTAACCCTAATCCTATCCAAATTTAATCTGTGTATTCACGAATCCTTGTTCCTTCGAAACCGAAACCTATCGCGAGTATATTTTTACTTGTGCGAGAGTGTATGTATGTGTGTGTGTCCTGTGGAGTCAACATCCCTGGACCAGGCCCGAGACGTTGGCTGTTAAGGTAAGATATCTATTTAATACTCTATTCTTATAATGAAATAAATATGAAATACTCTAAATTTTTCATATTAATTTTTTCAAAATTTTCTAAAAAAATCAACTAAAATAGATAATATATTAAATATAATTTTATTGCGAATATTTGTATAAAAAAATACTTTAAATTCACTATATTATTTTACTAATAATATTTTTTTCTTTTTTCAGGTAGGTGCACGTCCTACTAATACTAACATTTAGTGTGAGTGTGTTCCTGTGGAGTCAGCATCCCAGGTCCATCCCGAGACGTTGGCTGTTAAGGTAAGATATCTATTTAATACCTACTTGTATTATTATAATGAAATAACTAAGAAATACCTTTCTAAATTTTTGATATTTATTTTTTCGAATTTTTCTAAAAAGATCACATAAAATAAATAAATATAAATATAATTTTATTTTAAATATTTGTATAAAAAAATACTTTAAAGTCACTATATTATTTTACTAATATTATTTTTTTTCTTTTTTCAGGTAAGTGCTCGTCCTACTAATACTAACATTTAGATTAAGTATTTGATTTTCTTATTTTCTGGAAAATCAAATCTATCTTTTCCTTTCCATTTTACCTAAATTCCTTACTTTTTCCATCTCGTATCGAATCGCGAGTATATTTTTATTGTGCGCGAGTGTGTAGTGTGTTCCTGTGGAGTCAGCATCCCAGATCCAGGCACGAGACGTTGGCTGTTAAGGTAAGATATCTATTATAATACTCTATTCTTATAATGAAATAATTAAGAAATACTCTAAATTTTTCAAATTAATTTTTTCAAGTTTTTCTAAAAACATCAAATAAAATAGATAATATTTTAAATATAATTTTATTGCGAATATTTATATAAAAAAATACTTTAAATTCACTATATTATTTTACTAATATCATTTTTTTCTTTTTTCAGGTAGGTGCTCGTCCTACTAATACTAACATTTAGATTAAGTATTTGATTTTCTTATTTTCTGGAAAATCAAATCCTTTATCTTTTTCACTTGTATCCATTTTACCTTTAATTTCCTCACTCTTTTCCATCTCGAATCGAATCGCGAGTATATTTTTACTTGTGCGGGAGTGTGAGTGTGTGTTCCTGTGGAGTCAGCATCCCAGGACCAGGCACGAGACGTTGGCTGTTAAGGTAAGATATCTATTTAATACTCTATTCTTATAATGAAATAACTAAGAAATACTCTAAATTTTTCATATTAATTTTTTCAAAATTTTCTAAAAAGATCAAATAAAATAGATAATATATTAAATATAATTTTATTGCGAATATTTGTATAAAAAAATACTTTAAATTCACTATATTATTTTACTAATAATATTTTTTTTTTTTTCAGGTAGGTGCACGTCCTACTAATACTAACATTTAGTGTGTGTGTTCCTGTGGAGTCAGCATCCCAGGTCCATTCACGAGACGTTGGCTGTTAAGGTAAGATATCTATTTAATTACTGGTATTCTTATAATGAAATAATTAAGAAATACTCTAAATTTTTCAATTAATTTTTTCGAGTTTTTCTAAAAAAATCAAATAAAATAAATAATATATTAAATATAATTTTATTGCGAATATTTATATAAAAAATACTTTAAATTCACTATATTATTTTACTAATATCATTTTTTTTCTTTTTCAGGTAGGTGCTCGTCCTACTAATACTAACATTTAGATTAAGTAGAAATAAATTAATTAATCAAAAAGAATCACTCTGATATTCAATATAAAAATATTTCTACTTAAATCCTAGAATTTTCCAAAAAATTAAAATTTTTCTCTTTTAAAATATAAAAGCTAAAATTTTATTTATACTAAATTATTTTTAATACTTGGGTAACGGGTAGGTGTGTACTTCTTTGCTATATATTATAGATAAAGAAGTACAGACCTACTTCAGGGGTTGGCCTCCCTGCCCACGTGAGCTCATGATTCTTTTATCAAGAGAATCATGTCCTATCCCTAATCCTAACCAACTTTAATCCATGTTATCACAAATCCTTATTCCTTCGAAATCGAAATGTATCGCGAGTATATTTTTACTTGTGCGCGAGTGTATGTGTGTTCCTGTGGAGTCAGCATTCCAGGTCCAGGCACGAGACGTTGGCTGTTAAGGTAAGATATCTATTTAATACTCTATTCTTATAATGAAATAACTAAGAAATACTCTAAATTTTTCATATTAATTTTTTCAAAATTTTCTAAAAAAATCAACTAAAATAGATAATATATTAAATATAATTTTATTGCAAATATTTGTATAAAAAATACTTTAAATTCACTATATTATTTTACTAATAATATTTTTTTCTTTTTTCAGGTAGGTGCACGTCCTACTAATACTAACATTTAGTGTGAGTGTGTTCCTGTGGAGTCAGCATTCCAGGTCCATTCACGAGACGTTGGCTGTTAAGGTAAAATATCTTTTTAATACTACTACTGATTATTATAATGAAATAACTAAGAAATACTCTAAATTTTTCATGTTAATTTTTTCAAATTTTTCAAAAAATATCAACTAAAATAGATAATATATTAAATATAATTTTATTGCGAATATTTATATAAAAAATACTTTAAATTCACTATATTATTTTACTAATAATATTTTTTTCTTTTTCAGGTAGGTGCTCGTCCTACTAATACTAACATTTAGATTAAGTATTTGATTTTCTTATTTTCTGGAAAATCAAATCCTTTTATCTTTTCCATCTTGTGTCCATTTTACCTTTAATTTCCTACTCTTTCCATTCCCTCGAATCGAATCGCGAGTATATTTTTACTTTTGCGCGAGTGTATCTGTGTGTGTTCCTGTGGGGGTCAGCATCCATGGCACGAGACGTTGGCTGTTAAGGTAAGATATCTATTTAATACTCTATTCTTATAATTAAATAACTAAGAAATAATCTAAATTTTTCATATTAATATTTTCAAGATTTTCAAAAAATATCAAATAAATTAGATAATATATTAGTATAATTTTATTGCGAAAATTTTTATAAAAAAATACTTTAAATTCACTATATTATTTTACTAATAATATTTTTTTTCTTTTTTCAGGTAGGTGCACGTCCTACTAATACTAACATTTAGATTAAGTATTTGATTTTCTTATTTTCTGGAAAATCAAATCCTTTATCTTTTTCATCCTGTATCCATTTTACCCCTAATTTCCTATACTTTCATATTTCCCTTCTCGAAGTGAATCGCGAGTATATTTTTATTTGTGCGCGAGTGTGTGTGTCCGTTCCTGTGAGGGTCATCATCCAATGGCACGAGACGTTGGCTGTTAAGGTAAAATATCTATTTAATGCTTTATTCTTATAATGAAATAACTAAGAAATATTCTAAATTTTGCATATTAATTTTTTCAAAATTTTCTAAAAATATCAACTATATTTGATAATATTTATATAATTTTATTGCGAAAATATCTATAAAATAAAAATACTTTATATCCACTATACTGTTTTACTAATAATATTTTTTTGTTTTTTTTCAGGTAGGTGCACATCCTACTAATATTAACATTTAGATTAAGTATTTGATTTTCTTATTTTCTGGAGAATCAAATCCTTAATCTTTTTCATCCTGTATCCATTTTACCTTTAATTTCCTATTCTTTCGTATTTCCTTTCTCGAAGTGAATCGCGAGTATATTTTTATTTGTGCGCGAGTGTGTGTGTCCGTTCCTGTGAGGGTCATCATCCAATGGCACGAGACGTTGGCTGTTAAGGTAAAATATCTATTTAATGGCTTAATCTTATAATGAAATAACTAAGAAATATTCTAAATTTTGCATATTAATTTTTTCAAAATTTTCTAAAAATATCAACTATATTTGATAATAATTATATAATTTTATTGCGAAAATTTCTATAAAATAAAAATACTTTATATCCACTATACTGTTTTACTAATAATATTTTTTTTTTTTTTTCAGGTAGGTGCACATCCTACTAATATTAACATTTAGATTAAGGTTTTGATTTTCTTATTTTCTGGAAAATCAAATCCTTTATCTTTTTCATCCTGTATCCATTTTACCTTTAATTTCCTTTTCTTTCGTATTTCCCTTCTCGAAGTGAATCGCGAGTATATTTTTATTTGTGCGCGAGTGTGTGTGTCCGTTCCTGTGAGGGTCATCATCCAATGGCACGAGACGTTGGCTGTTAAGGTAAAATATCTATTTAATGCTTAATCTTATAATGAAATAACTAAGAAATATTCTAAATTTTGCATATTAATTTTTTCAAAATTTTCTAAAAATATCAACTATATTTGATAATAATTATATAATTTTATTGCGAAAATTTCTATAAAATAAAAATACTTTATATCCACTATACTGTTTTACTAATAATATTTTTTTGTTTTTTCAGGTAGGTGCACATCCTACTAATATTAACATTTAGATTAAGTATTTGATTTTCTTATTTTCTGGAGAATCAAATCCTTAATCTTTTTCATCCTGTATCCATTTTACCTTTAATTTCCTTTTCTTTCGTATTTCCCTTCTCGAAGTGAATCGCGAGTATATTTTTATTTGTGCGCGAGTGTGTGTGTCCGTTCCTGTGAGGGTCATCATCCAATGGCACGAGACGTTGGCTGTTAAGGTAAAATATCTATTTAATGCTTTATTCTTATAATGAAATAACTAAGAAATATTCTAAATTTTGCATATTAATTTTTTCAAAATTTTCTAAAAATATCAACTATATTTGATAATATTTATATAATTTTATTGCGAAAATATCTATAAAAAACAAAAATACTTTATATCCACTATACTGTTTTACTAATAATATTTTTTTGTTTTTTCAGGTAGGTGCACATCCTACTAATATTAACATTTAGATTAAGTATTTGATTTTCTTATTTTCTGGAGAATCAAATCCTTAATCTTTTTCATCCTGTATCCATTTTACCTTTAATTTCCTTTTCTTTCGTATTTCCCTTCTCGAAGTGAATTGCGAGTATATTTTTATTTGTGCGCGAGTGTGTGTGTCCGTTCCTGTGAGGGTCATCATCCAATGGCACGAGACGTTGGCTGTTAAGGTAAAATATCTATTTAATGCTTAATCTTATAATGAAATAACTAAGAAATATTCTAAATTTTGCATATTAATTTTTTTCAAAATTTTCTAAAAATATCAACTATATTTGATAATAATTATATAATTTTATTGCGAAAATTTCTATAAAATAAAAATACTTTATATCCACTATACTGTTTTACTAATAATATTTTTTTTTTTTTTCAGGTAGGTGCACATCCTACTAATATTAACATTTAGATTAAGGATTTGATTTTCTTATTTTCTGGAAAATCAAATCCTTTATCTTTTTCATCCTGTATCCATTTTACCTTTAATTTCCTTTTCTTTCGTATTTCCTTTCTCGAAGTGAATCGCGAGTATATTTTTATTTGTGCGCGAGTGTGTGTGTCCGTTCCTGTGAGGGTCATCATCCAATGGCACGAGACGTTGGCTGTTAAGGTAAAATATCTATTTAATGCTTTATTCTTATAATGAAATAACTAAGAAATATTCTAAATTTTGCATATTAATTTTTTTTCAAAATTTTCTAAAAATATCAACTATATTTGATAATATTTATATAATTTTATTGCGAAAATTTCTATAAAATAAAAATACTTTATATCCACTATACTGTTTTACTAATAATATTTTTTTGTTTTTTTCAGGTAGGTGCACATCCTACTAATATTAACATTTAGATTAAGTATTTGATTTTCTTATTTTCTGGAGAATCAAATCCTTAATCTTTTTCATCCTGTATCCATTTTACCTTTAATTTCCTTTTCTTTCGTATTTCCCTTCTCGAAGTGAATTGCGAGTATATTTTTATTTGTGCGCGAGTGTGTGTGTCCGTTCCTGTGAGGGTCATCATCCAATGGCACGAGACGTTGGCTGTTAAGGTAAAATATCTATTTAATGCTTAATCTTATAATGAAATAACTAAGAAATATTCTAAATTTTGCATATTAATTTTTTCAAAATTTTCTAAAAATATCAACTATATTTGATAATAATTATATAATTTTATTGCGAAAATTTCTATAAAATAAAAATACTTTATATCCACTATACTGTTTTACTAATAATATTTTTTTGTTTTTTCAGGTAGGTGCACATCCTACTAATATTAACATTTAGATTAAGTATTTGATTTTCTTATTTTCTGGAGAATCAAATCCTTAATCTTTTTCATCCTGTATCCATTTTACCTTCAATTTCCTATTCTTTCGTATTTCCCTTCTCGAAGTGAATCGCGAGTATATTTTTATTTGTGCGCGAGTGTGTGTGTCCGTTCCTGTGAGGGTCATCATCCAATGGCACGAGACGTTGGCTGTTAAGGTAAAATATCTATTTAATGCTTAATCTTATAATGAAATAACTAAGAAATATTCTAAATTTTGCATATTAATTTTTTCAAAATTTTCTAAAAATATCAACTATATTTGATAATATTTATATAATTTTATTGCGAAAATTTCTATAAAATAAAAATACTTTATATCCACTATACTGTTTTACTAATAATATTTTTTTGTTTTTTCAGGTAGGTGCACATCCTACTAATATTAACATTTAGATTAAGTATTTGATTTTCTTATTTTCTGGAGAATCAAATCCTTAATCTTTTTCATCCTGTATCCATTTTACCTTTAATTTCCTATTCTTTCGTATTTCCCTTCTCGAAGTGAATCGCGAGTATATTTTTATTTGTGCGCGAGTGTGTGTGTCCGTTCCTGTGAGGGTCATCATCCAATGGCACGAGACGTTGGCTGTTAAGGTAAAATATCTATTTAATGCTTAATCTTATAATGAAATAACTAAGAAATATTCTAAATTTTGCATATTAATTTTTTCAAAATTTTCTAAAAATATCAACTATATTTGATAATATTTATATAATTTTATTGCGAAAATTTCTATAAAATAAAAATACTTTATATCCACTATACTGTTTTACTAATAATATTTTTTTGTTTTTTCAGGTAGGTGCACATCCTACTAATATTAACATTTAGATTAAGTATTTGATTTTCTTATTTTCTGGAGAATCAAATCCTTAATCTTTTTCATCCTGTATCCATTTTACCTTTAATTTCCTTTTCTTTCGTATTTCCCTTCTCGAAGTGAATTGCGAGTATATTTTTATTTGTGCGCGAGTGTGTGTGTCCGTTCCTGTGAGGGTCATCATCCAATGGCACGAGACGTTGGCTGTTAAGGTAAAATATCTATTTAATGCTTAATCTTATAATGAAATAACTAAGAAATATTCTAAATTTTGCATATTAATTTTTTCAAAATTTTCTAAAAATATCAACTATATTTGATAATATTTATATAATTTTATTGCGAAAATTTCTATAAAATAAAAATACTTTATATCCACTATACTGTTTTACTAATAATATTTTTTTTTTGTTTTTTCAGGTAGGTGCACATCCTACTAATATTAACATTTAGATTAAGTATTTGATTTTCTTATTTTCTGGAGAATCAAATCCTTAATCTTTTTCATCCTGTATCCATTTTACCTTTAATTTCCTATTCTTTCGTATTTCCCTTCTCGAAGTGAATCGCGAGTATATTTTTATTTGTGCGCGAGTGTGTGTGTCCGTTCCTGTGAGGGTCATCATCCAATGGCACGAGACGTTGGCTGTTAAGGTAAAATATCTATTTAATGCTTAATCTTATAATGAAATAACTAAGAAATATTCTAAATTTTGCATATTAATTTTTTCAAAATTTTCTAAAAATATCAACTATATTTGATAATATTTATATAATTTTATTGCGAAAATATCTATAAAATAAAAATACTTTATATCCACTATACTGTTTTACTAATAATATTTTTTTGTTTTTTCAGGTAGGTGCACATCCTACTAATATTAACATTTAGATTAAGTATTTGATTTTCTTATTTTCTGGAGAATCAAATCCTTAATCTTTTTCATCCTGTATCCATTTTACCTTTAATTTCCTTTTCTTTCGTATTTCCCTTCTCGAAGTGAATTGCGAGTATATTTTTATTTGTGCGCGAGTGTGTGTGTCCGTTCCTGTGAGGGTCATCATCCAATGGCACGAGACGTTGGCTGTTAAGGTAAAATATCTATTTAATGCTTAATCTTATAATGAAATAACTAAGAAATATTCTAAATTTTGCATATTAATTTTTTCAAAATTTTCTAAAAATATCAACTATATTTGATAATATTTATATAATTTTATTGCGAAAATTTCTATAAAATAAAAAATACTTTATATCCACTATACTGTTTTACTAATAATATTTTTTTGTTTTTTCAGGTAGGTGCACATCCTACTAATATTAACATTTAGATTAAGTATTTGATTTTCTTATTTTCTGGAGAATCAAATCCTTAATCTTTTTCATCCTGTATCCATTTTACCTTTAATTTCCTTTTCTTTCGTATTTCCCTTCTCGAAGTGAATCGCGAGTATATTTTTATTTGTGCGCGAGTGTGTGTGTCCGTTCCTGTGAGGGTCATCATCCAATGGCACGAGACGTTGGCTGTTAAGGTAAAATATCTATTTAATGCTTTATTCTTATAATGAAATAACTAAGAAATATTCTAAATTTTGCATATTAATTTTTTCAAAATTTTCTAAAAATATCAACTATATTTGATAATATTTATATAATTTTATTGCGAAAATATCTATAAAATAAAAATACTTTATATCCACTATACTGTTTTACTAATAATATTTTTTTGTTTTTTCAGGTAGGTGCACATCCTACTAATATTAACATTTAGATTAAGTATTTGATTTTCTTATTTTCTGGAGAATCAAATCCTTAATCTTTTTCATCCTGTATCCATTTTACCTTTAATTTCCTTCCCTTTCGTATTTCCCCTCTCGAAGTGAATCGCGAGTATATTTTTATTTGTGCGCGAGTGTGTGTGTCCGTTCCTGTGAGGGTCATCATCCAATGGCACGAGACGTTGGCTGTTAAGGTAAAATATCTATTTAATGCTTTATTCTTATAATGAAATAACTAAGAAATATTCTAAATTTTGCATATTAATTTTTTCAAAATTTTCTAAAAATATCAACTATATTTGATAATATTTATATAATTTTATTGCGAAAATTTCTATAAAATAAAAATACTTTTATATCCACTATACTGTTTTACTAATAATATTTTTTTGTTTTTTCAGGTAGGTGCACATCCTACTAATATTAACATTTAGATTAAGTATTTGATTTTCTTATTTTCTGGAGAATCAAATACTTTATCTTTTCATCCTGTATCCATTTTACCTTTAATTTCCTTTTCTTTCGTATTTCCTTTCTCGAAGTGGAATCGCGAGTATATTTTTATTTGTGCGCGAGTGTGTGTGTCCGTTCCTGTGAGGGTCATCATCCAATGGCACGAGACGTTGGCTGTTAAGGTAAAATATCTATTTAATGCTTTATTCTTATAATGAAATAACTAAGAAATATTCTAAATTTTGCATATTAATTTTTTCAAAATTTTCTAAAAATATCAACTATATTTGATAATATTTTATATAATTTTATTGCGAAAATTTCTATAAAATAAAAATACTTTATATCCACTATACTGTTTTACTAATAATATTTTTTTCTTTTTTCAGGTAGGTGCACATCCTACTAATATTAACATTTAGATTAAGTATTTGATTTTCTTATTTTCTGGAAAATCAAATCCTTTATCTTTTCATCCTGTATCCATTTACCTTTAATTTCCTTTTCTTTCGTATTTCCCCTCTCGAAGTGAATCGCGAGTATATTTTTATTTGTGCGCGAGTGTGTGTGTCCGTTCCTGTGAGGGTCATCATCCAATGGCACGAGACGTTGGCTGTTAAGGTAAAATATCTATTTAATGCTTTATTCTTATAATGAAATAACTAAGAAATATTCTAAATTTTGCATATTAATTTTTTCAAAATTTTCTAAAAATATCAACTATATTTGATAATATTTATATAATTTTATTGCGAAAATTTCTATAAAATAAAAATACTTTATATCCACTATACTGTTTTACTAATAATATTTTTTTGTTTTTTCAGGTAGGTGCACATCCTACTAATATTAACATTTAGATTAAGTATTTGATTTTCTTATTTTCTGGAGAATCAAATCCTTAATCTTTTTCATCCTGTATCCATTTTACCTTTTAATTTCCTACTTCTTTCGTATTTCCCTTCTCGAAGTGAATCGCGAGTATATTTTTATTTGTGCGCGAGTGTGTGTGTCCGTTCCTGTGAGGGTCATCATCCAATGGCACGAGACGTTGGCTGATAAGGTAAAATATCTATTTAATGCTCTATTCTTATAATGAAAAACTAAGAAATATTCTGAATTTTGCATATTAATTTTTTCAAAATTTTCTAAAAAGATCAACTATAATTGATAATATATTATATAATTTTATTGCGAAAATTTCTATAAAATAAAAATACCTTATATCCACTATATTGTTTTACTAATAATATTTTTTTCTTTTTTCAGGTAGGTGCACATCCTACTAATACTAACATTTAGATTAAGGATTTGATTTTCTTATTTTCTGGAAAATCAAATCCTTAATCTTTTTCATCCTGATCCATTTTACCTTTAATTTCCTACTCTTTCGTCTTTCCCTTCTCGAAGTGAATCGCGAGTATATTTTTATTTGTGCGTGAGTGTGTGTGTCGTTCCTGTGGGGTCAGCATCGCAGGCATGGCACGAGACGTTGGCTGTTAAGGTAAAATATCTATTTAATGCTTTATTCTTATAATGAAATAACTAAGAAATACTCTAAATTTTGCATATTAATTTTTTCAAAATTTTCTAAAAATATCAACTATATTTGATAATATATTATATAATTTTATTGCGAAAATTTCTATAAAATAAAAATACTTTATATCCACTATATGGTTTTACTAATAATATTTTTTTTCTTTTTTCAGGTAGGTGCGCATCCTACTAATACTAACATTTAGATTAAGGTTTTGATTTTCTTATTTTCTGGAAAATCAAATCCTTTATCTTTTTCATCCTGTATCCATTTTACCTTTAATTTCCTTCCTTTTCGTATTTCCCTTCTTGAATCGAATCGCGAGTATATTTTTATTTGTGCGCGAGTGTGTGTGTCCGTTCCTGTGAGGGTCATCATCCAATGGCACGAGACGTTGGCTGTTAAGGTAAAATATCTATTTAATACTTTATTCTTAAAATGAAATAACTAAGAAATACTCTAAATTTTTCATATTAATTTTTTCAAAATTTTTTAAAAATATCAAATAAAATAGATAATTTATTAAATAATTTTACTCCGAAAATTTTTATAAAATAAAAATACTTTAAATCCACTATACTTATTTTACTAATAATATATTTTTTCTTTTTTCAGGTAGGTGCTCGTCCTACTAATACTAACATTTTAGATTAAGTATTTGATTTTCTTGTTTTTCTGGAAAATCAAATGCTTTATCTTTTTCATCCTGTATCCATTTTACCTTTAATTTCCTTCTTTTTCGTCTTTCCCCCTCTCGAATCGAATCGCGAGTATATTTTTAATTGTGCGCGAGTGTGTGTGTCGTTCCTGTGGGGGTCAGCATCTCAGATGGCACGAGACGTTGGCTGTTAAGGTAAGATATCTATTGAATCTTTATTCTTATAATGAAACAACAATAGAAATACTCTAAATTTTTCATATTAATTTTTTCAAAATTTTTCAAAAATATCAATAAATTGATAATATATTAAATATAATTATATTGCGAAAATTTCTATATAAAATCCTTTAAATCCACTATATTATTTTACTAATAATATTTTTTTTCTTTTTCAGGTAGGTGCTCGTCCTACTAATACTAAGATTTAGATTAAGGTTTTGATTTTTTATTTTCTGGAAAATCAAATCCTTTATCTTTTACATCCCAATCCATTTTATCCTTCATCCAATTTCTTTCATTTCCCTCTCGAATCGAATCGCGAGTATATTTTTATTTGTGCGCGAGTGTTGTGGCGTTCCTGTGGGGTCAGCATCCCAGATCTAGGCACGAGACGTTGGCTGTTAAGGTAAAAAATCTAAATAATAGTCCTATTCCTATAATGAAATAACTAAGAAATAGTCTAAATTTTCATTTAATTTTTTCAAAATTTTCTAATAAGATCAACTAAAATAGATAATATATTATAAATTTTATTTCAATATTTCTATAAAAAAAAAAAAAACCTTAAATTCACTATCTTGTTTTACTAATAATATTTTTTTCTTTTTTCAGGTAGGTG